>CAEGAF010091070.1:0-27905 GCA_903067075.1 Micropoecilia bifurca | reverse complement strand
TAAACACTTCTTTAAACTCAAACAAACCCCCCCCCCCCCCCCCCCCCCCCAGAAATGGTAGATAACTGCAAAGTATGTTATTATAACTTGCTGCATTACTATATTGTATATTGTAAAACCCACATGGTTTTAATAGCAACCTTCAACTCACTACTCCGGCATTCCTCGTCTTCCTCTTGACGATGCTCCATAGATTTTCTGTGGGGGTCAGGTCAGCTGGCTGGCGAATCAAGCACAGTAACACTCTGGTCATTAAACCTGGTACTGGTTTTAACACTTGGCAGTGTGCGAAGGTTCAGAGTCCTGCAGGAAAAGTGACAGCAGCGTCTCCACTTGGTTTGTGTGCGTTTTAAAATGTCCTGATAGAGGCAGATGGGCTGCTCTGACTTTGGACTTTATAAAGCAAAGTGGACCAACAATGGCTTCCCAAATCAACACAGACTGGAAACTTCAGACCAGACTTTAAGCAACTTAGAATCTGTGTTTTGCCACACTGTCTCCAGATTCTGGTACACTGATTTAACCCCCCCCCACATAACTACCTTTATGTAAAAAGGAAAGCTTTGGACCAGCTCTTTTTCTGCTTTGATTTTTGATACTCCTCTGTTTTCTTAGGTTCAGGAGTGGCTTAACATAAAGAATGTGACCGTTGTATGTTACACCCTGAATACGCCTGTGTGTGGCGGCTTTTGAAGAACCAACTCCATTCAGCAGTCCACACCTTGTCCAAACCCTGGCTTTGTTTCACAATCTTCTTAAGGCTTCTTATCGCTTTCACACCTTTCTTCTACATTTTTCTTCCACATAACTTTCTTATATTATGCCCAGACACAGCATTCTTTGAGCAGGCAGGTTTTCAAATTCTTTGAAACGCTGAATTTATCAAATTTAATACTTTTGAGTTAAATTAATGACCCCAAAAGATTGGATTTTTTTTTATTTGGTCAGAATATTTTAGGGTTTTTTTTTAGATACATTTACCAGAGGTTCCAAGAAATTTCCCCAAAATCTGTAGGTGTTGTATAGTTTAGAATATATTCACGGATGCACCTTTTAAGTGGAAAAAGCGTACAGACAAGATAGTTGTATCTCCTGCAGCTGGATTCTCCGAGCTTCTCCTTGGTTTGACCTTGGGTGGAGGCCACTCCTACAGAAAATGTGAGCGGGACGCTGCTCGGGTGGAGAACGTGTTTATCAGGCATCATCCTCGACTATTAGCACTCCCGCTTTTGTGGCGCGGTGCCTGCTGTCAATACGCCGCTGATTGGAGGCACTGGGACGCTGCCTGCAGGGACCAGGTGAGGAGGCTGCGTTCATTTGCAATTCGGAGATGAAAAGAAGCAGCAGAGTGTGCTGCTCGGGCGCCTCTCTTTGTTTGCACATATCATTTCCACTCTAATGAACGCTGCACAGTGGTGAGCCCTTGTAAAAAGGCTCAAAGGCAGGCTCAAACATTGTTTACATTTTGCATAGGTCTTTCGGGGACCCAGGAGAGATACGCACGGCGCGCTTTCTCCTCCGCCTCCTCTTTGGATCTCGGAGTCCTTCAGCATTTGGAGCAACGAGAAAAGCGTGAGCGGTTCTCGTTTTCAGCCCAAAAAGGGTTGAACCTCGAAAACAAATGGCTGAAATCGGTTGTGTGGAAGAGAAAAATCTCCCTCACCAGTTTCAGTGGAGGATTTCTGTCTCCATTTCCACTCCTCACCGTGCAGGTGGGCCAAACCCTCCTGCTGTGCTCAGAGCTGTTCAGTGCTTAGTGACTGTCAGAGGAGAGTTTTCTGCCCCTGTCGCTGGTGTGCACATGTGTTTGTGTGTGTGTGCTTGCATGTGTGAGGGGAAAAAAAAAAAAGCAGGATGCACTCTACAGCAGTCCGGCACGTCTAAGGGATTTGAACGTGTAAATGGTCTTTCCCCCTCTCCTTTCTCTGTGGGAAGGATGGAGCATTACCTGTTTCACCACTGCCTTGAGCTGTTACTTTGGCGCTGTGATATGATTTCATCTGTTTTGTCTCTCACCTTCTCTTGCTATTACATTTCAGTCCGGCAACTGCTGTAAGACTAGAAAATAGATGCAGTAGTGCCCTTGTAGTTCAACAATGAAAAGTCACATCAAATAACTTCATTATATGCCTTGATTTACCTGCGACTGCACTTTTTTTCCCACTCACCACGTTTCTTTTTCCTCCTTTTACGCAAATATTTCTGAAAGACAAAATTTTACATTGTTTCTTGTCTTAGATGTGCTTAACGTTGAGCCATATATGATATAACTTCACGGTTAATTTTCATGAAAACAACATTGTAATATAAACATCTACAAGAGTTCTTAAAAAAAAAGCTAACATCAGTTAAAAATCATAAACATTTTAAACTTTTGTTTTATTTCTCCTCCTAAAAATGTTACAATTCTGTCACAGGAGGTGGATCTGATTCTACACTCACAAAATCACGTCGGAGATGCTCAAAAGTCTCAGTAGGAGAGCTAGTGAAGTTTTAAATTACGGTGTCGTCCATTTCCTTCTGGTACGTAAATGTTTGTGTTGAGGACAAGTGATGAGTGCTACCACGAGTCCCACGTCAGGCCAACGGTGCGGCATTCTGATACAGACCATGTGTGGGTTTCCGTCCAAGGCAACGGGGCTTACTCCCAATTCTGCCCAAGAACACTGCCATGGACAAAGAGTGGGATCAAAATGTCGTCCAAGAGCAACTTCTTCCAACATTCCAGAAACAATTGAGTGGTAATCTGTGGATTTAGAGTAAAATGCAGCATGACGAAGCAAAGTGAAGAATTTATAGGTAACTAACAATGTAAACAATGATTCCTCTCATTAACTGGATGTTTTAGTCAACAACAGCTTTGGAAGGATATGAAATGTTTTTACTCATTCTTTCACTTGTGACTGAAGAAATAAAAAATGTCAGACTAAAATCATAAATTTTCTATTAATACTTTAATATTTGGTTATATAAATTAAAAGACTATAAACCAAAATAAGATGTACATGAAACTCATTTTCACATTTTACTCTGTCACAACAGGAAAACGGTGTTTCAATGCAATATATATATTTTTTTTAATCAAAGAAAATAATCATGTTACCATAATACATGTCCATACATTGGCAAACAGGCAGTGGTACACTCTGCACAGGTAGCAAACTATAAAAAAAAATTGCAAAACAAAGATGCATGCAGACAGTCCCAAGTTAGAGCATTTTTTTAATGCGCAAAGAGGCTGTAGTACTTGGACAGAACCCAGATATACAAGGTGGAAGAAAATGCAAATTCCACCCACCCCGCCCACAAAAGGCTCTCACTATTTTAACATTTGGTTTTAATATTTTGGGGGAAAAAAACATGTTAAAAGAATTATGTATCATCTCCTTTCCACTTCACAGGGATGCCCAGGGTCCAGTCCTCCAGAGCTGCAATCCTGCAACCTTTAGATGCATCCTGGCTCCAACACACTAAAATCAATCCCCTCTCCAGCAGTCAGAGGCCTGGAAATGAACCATTCATTTGATTTCCGGTACTAAAGAAGGGAAGCATCAAAAATTGGCAGGATAGTAGCTCTCTAAAGTTAAAATTCAATTAAAATAGATCAAACTTTGTGGCTGAAATCTGAGAAAATGCACAAAAAAGTTCAAGCGGTGAGAAAATTTTTGCAAAGCGCTGTATGTGTTCATGCATGCTATATGCACGTCTATTGAATATACTTTTCTGACACCATGTTGAACTTTTGGAACAAAATAATCACACCTACAAAACTAACAGAAGTCCAAATCTTGCAGCTGATTGATTTACCTGTGCTGCACATCAAGCCATATGCTGTAGAACAATGTGCTTTAAGAAGTTAATATTGCTCATTTGCAGTAAGGTCAGCGACAAAGTTGTTTAATTAATGTTCTCCATTTTTATGGTCACCTCACCTCTGTTGTTAAAAAAAAAAACAGCTTTTTTGCTGATGATTTGCAAGCAGACGGGTTGGCGGATGTCATTTCTGGACTACATGCACTGCAGCCGGTGACTACTGATGGTAGGAAAGTGAGAAAGCATTTTTTGCCAGTAGCCAGAAATGCCTCCCCTTCATCTCTGCCCGCAGCTATAAATGTATTTACCGGGGTCAATTTCCGCTGATCCCTGAATTCGATATTTCACGTCTTGCTGTGATGATGCCTTGTTGTTCTCTGCGAGCGGCGCCCAATCTGTCCCCACCCGTTCCACTTCACGGTCGCAACATTCTGCACTCTTCAGTCTGCTCGTCCCTGCTTTCCCAGAGATACCAGAAGTGGGTGTTGCTAATTATTTTAGACATTCTTTTGGACGTCCACCGCACCAGAATAAGATTTCTCCCTTTTGACAGACGGAACTTCGAAAGAGCATTAAGTTCAAAACTGTGATAACTTCAGGAAATGCATGTTAAATATGAGTCACTCTGCCAGGAGATAAAACGTTCTGTCCCCGGGTGCCAGCGCCTGACAGCTTGGTGGTCTTTACCAGCGGAAAAACTCACAAGCGACACAGCTATAGCCTGATACACAGTGAAAATTTATAATCAGAATTCAGTGAACAGATGGGAGTCAGTGGTGTGTTTGGAGTCACTTTATTCAAACCACTGGGTTACTGCACCACACCGCTTCCGCTGAGGCACATTTACTGTTTCAGCGGTGGAATATAGTTAAACTCATACAAAAGCCTAGCGGCCATTTGGCCCCAATCTGGTGTTCTGTAATTTTGATTTGGCACGTGCAGAGAGTGAATGGCTCTGCTGGAATGTATATTATATGTGAACAGTTGTCGTCGGCCACATGGACGTCTCCGCTGCCAACCTGAGGTGACTCAACCTGTGTAATTGTTTTGTGCACAAAAACTAAGAATGTACAGTGTCTTGCCACGGCATTCAAATTTTTCAAAACACACACAGAAAGCAAGTCCAAAAGCTACTGGTTCACCAAAGCTAAATTATAAAGACACTTCACTTTTCATATTTAATTTTATTTAAAAAAAAAAAAGCCATTTTGATTAAGACAATCAATTTGCATCTACTTTCTTGCTATACACTGATTTGTGTTGGCCTGTCACATAATATACCAATAAAATGAACATGAAATGAATTAATTTATGATTGTAAAACAAAATGTGAAGCATTTTAGATTTACCAGTATATTAAAATGTTCAAACAAAACATAAAGAGACTGAACAGCATAAAACACATAAACATGACGCAAAGGAAACAGTTATTTTCTTTTAAACTATCTCATATTTGCACTGGAATTTTTTTTTCTTTTTGTAACTCGATGCAAAATTCCCCTTATTTCCCGATATCGCTATGATATCGTTTATTTTCTATTTTGTCTAAAATCTGACGATTTTGGGGGAGCGATTTCAAGCCCGCCAGAGGACCCAAAACTTCTGTTCGAGGAGGAAAACCAGTCGGCGTCTTACATTTGAGGCGTTTGACTGAGATAATCAGCTGCTGAACTGGAATGTGAAATTTCATAAAGTGGTAAAGTAGTGCTTCACATCTACTTGGAGATTGACAGGCAGACACTGAGTGAGTCAGACAGGATACTAATGTCTGTCCTGTCATCTGGCCTTCCCTTTTAGCAGGCTCAGTCTCGCTGCCCGTTTGGGACCTAGTTTGACTGACAAGCTGCTGACATTTACAATCTCTCAGAGCTCAAGTGTGAGCTAGCATGCTTATAAAATGGGAATATGATCACTCTGGATGATCCGAGTTTTCATCATTAGTAGATTTAATGTATTTTAGGAATGCATAATGTTGTTTTTGCACGCTCATAATTATCTTGTTGCTTATGTCAACTGTTCTCCTTTCTGGCTCCTGCTCAAATTGATTCCCTAATCCTACAAGATCACATCGGTTTTCTCTCCTTTATAAAAGTCAACAAGCAACAAGTGTTTCGTTATTCTTGTTCTTTCCTATTTAACAAAAATATACAATGGTACAAAAACTGCATTTCATTTGTCTGGAGATCGATGTGCTTTCAGATGGAGGAGATCAAACCGCATCTAAACAATAAACCAAGGGAACCTGGCTGAAAAAAAGGTCCAACTGCTTGGTCAGAAATGTCTGTCCACCAGCCTGCTTTCAGTCTCCATGGTAACCAGTTGTTCTGGCTGAATATAGGTTGAACAGTCCTCTGGATGAAAACATAACAGCTGCTCTCAAAGCTAGTATGACCAGATGGATTCTGAGAAATTGGCATGATGCAGGTCAAAAACAAACAAACAAAAAAAAAACAATGTTTTTCTTTTGCAGTACTTGGTACATGTTTGCCACTGTAAATCCAGTTATTCGTAGTAAAGAAATATTAGCAGGAAAAAGCAAAGATAACATCATTTTATGTAGATTTGCTCTAGGCAGAGCCAACAAGCTGAGCTGCTGCTTCAGTTGCCAGAACAACAGACTTCCTGTTTAGATCTAAACCTCAAAACCTATAACTTGTATATATCTCTTTTTTAGGTTTAGGTGTGAATAGTTATACACTCGGCTGTTCATCCATTTCTCCTAAAGTGGAATTTAATGTTTTTGTAATTGAGTATTACAGAATAAATGTGGGAAAATTATTTATTTAGCTTTTTCTTATGACATGGGTGTGCAAACTTTTCTTGAGAAATGTTACATTTGTTTTTGCAAAAAAAAAAACACTGATGACCAACATTTGTTGCTCAAATTACAGGGTCTGGTCTTAAACTTCAAATAGGGACTAAGTCCTCGCAGAACCACAGCTCACCTGTGACACATTACCCACCTAATCACAAAGTCTAGCAATGTTGCTAGGAGACTTTATGTCCAGACAAATGGTAGACTAATAAGGTCTGAATTATTCAGCTTCAGCTCCTGAGGTGATGCTGTTAAGAAACGCTATATCGCAGTGGAAGGCCTATTTTCATCCCGAGACCTTTGCGAGCATTAAAATGGGCCGCACCACTGGGTTCAGGTGAATCCATTTATGTATAATATTTCCTCACCTTCACCCTTTGTCGTTCTCATCGAAGGGCACGCCGGCACAAGTGCTTTTTTTCTGTTTCCTCTGCTCTCCTCTCCTCTTTCCAGACCATCGCTCGAGCCTTTTGCTCTTACAGTATATGCGCTGGCCCTTCTTATTCTAGTGGTGCAAATTAATCTCCACCACCTGTCCACCTGCAACGCGTACCTCCCGCGGAACAAGGGCATATGCATCTATTTCGTTTCTCCCTGCCAGGCAAAAAAAAAATGTGCGGAGACATGTAATTTAGAGCTGTCATCCTATCTGCTGTTTTTTCCTGGCAAAACAATACGGAATTTCAATTATAGGAGAGCTTTCAGTCTCACTTTTCAAGGATGAAGAGGTTGTTTTCAAAAGACTTTAGAAATTGAACAGTTTATTTTTTTTCCTGAGATCTTTGCTATCCTCTCTTTTTCCAGCCGCAGGTTTTGTATACATGTTTGGATCTTTTGCCTGTAATTCAAAACTTATCGGATCTAGATACTAACATAAGGCAGCAGTTTTAGCTTATTCTTTGTCTTGTACTTTCACAAAATTGCTTCGTATTCACATCTCCTCCCCCCCTTTTTTTTGGTTGGAATCGTTGTTACAGATTTCTCAAACAAAATAGTCCATAAATACATGTTTTCAGACACTTAAGCATGATGGTGGCACAATCATAGTGTGGCACTCAGTTTGAATAGCGGGTAGGATGACTGCACCCAAACATAGAGCGATTTTTAAGGAAAAACCTCCGACTAAGAATACAATTCACCACAATAATCATCCACTTGAGTGGCTTAAATTTAAAGTTTAGAACCATTGGTGGGAATTGTGTGAAAACTAGATTAACAAGCTTTTAGTAGAAAAAAATGTGATATCTTTCTAATGAGTTGTTTTTGTCTAATTACAGACCAGTGTGTAGATCTTTGAAGTGTAGTTTTAAATAAACTGCTATATAATAAAATGTGGAAACGCTAAAGGCCTCCAACCCAAATCACAAACAGTTGGAATGATATGGAAACATTTTTGAGCAACATTTCCCAGCTGGACAATTATTTTTATACATTCTGTTTAGGGAATTGGTTAGAGCAGAGCAGAGAGTGCATAATGTAGTTTTACATTGTCTTGTCGCAAAATGCATGCTTGGAGAAGATGTGGTCTTGAGGGCAGCATATGTTGCTTCGAAAATCAATGTACCTCTCTGCATTACCTCTGTCATAACAGCAGAGAACATAACCCTTGCCAAAGGCATTTAAGCATAAAATTGATGGTTGTTTTTTTATCTTTGGTCCAGATTGCACGATGTGTCTTACAGGAAAACTAATTTGTATGACTGTGAAACACACTTTCAATATAACGATCCCAGGTGCCTTCAATTAAGCCAAACACTTTTTTTTTTTTGGACAATTAATCTCAATATTGCTGATTTCTTGAAAGTAATATACTGTCATACAGATTACTGTTGTTGTAGTAATCTGTTGTCAGGTTTTTTTGATGCTGTGCACAACGTCGAGCAATGTATTACTGATGTCTAGCTCCTACCCGTACTTTTTACTTTTTCCAGAGTTAAACACCAACAAATGTCTTGAAGCTTGTTTATGTTCCAGTGCCTTCCAACATCACTTGAATATGTTCACATTTTGTGTGAACTTTCTGCGGCGTTTCCTTGCTGTTGACACGTCGGGGCTGGTACAATGGAGAAGAGGCAGGATACAGCCAGAACAGGTGGCCAGTTTCTCATTTGACAACCAACCATGCACACACACTCTGATCAAAGGGCAATTATGGCTGAGTTGGAGCCTAACTATGCGAGGGAGCCCACAAATTCAAGGGAAGATCATGGAAATGGGAGGCTGGAAAGCGCAGAACCCAAGATCTTCATTCTCCAAGGCAACAACAGAGAAAGCTGCTCCACCATGCGGCCCTGAAAGGAGGCGTAGATCTAGTTTCCATGTGCCTTGCATAGAAAACACTAAACATGTAAGAGATTTTCGGTTCAGAGGTTAATCTGTGTGGTGAAAGTAAACTCTGACATTACCTTGAACTCATCCTCCCCATGGTGAAATATGGTGGGGGCCGGATCGCTTTGTTTTGTTCTTGTTTTTTTTAAATTAAAGATGTTTACAGGTGCTCGCTATTCAATCTGTCTCGCGAAAGAGTTGCAGCGGTAAAGTTCAGTGAAACGTTGCTCTACAAAGTGCTGACCCAGTAATTACAGATTATTTTGTCATAGAACCCTTTAAAATGAACGAATTGTTTCAGCTGTGGCATGGCAAAACGTGGGCAAAAAGTTCATTTGTAGAAATACATATAAGATTCACATCATGCACAGATGTGAATGAGTACAGTCGCCTCTTAACATCCTTTGTTCAGATAGTAACTCATCTTTTTAAGCCAGGTTGCTATTCTTACATTGACCTTGTCCTAAATTTCTTTTGCGACATGCTTTATTCTTTAAACGGAGACAAAAGACACTGCTCTTACACCTACTTTCCTGTCACAGTTTTATGTAGACTACATTTAATTTCATAGCTACATTGTCTGATTGCAGCAGCACCATAAGTCTTAGGACTCTTAGTTCCCTGAGAACAGCACTTACAGTTAAATAAGCGTGATGGCTTCTTCCCTGCTGACATTTATGACCTGTGTACTGAGTGTCCCGCCGGTGAGAGGGTATATAGTAAAAGCTCTGACACCGGCTCGTCCCTTCGGGGGCTGGAGGTTGCTGCAAATCTCGGAGTGGCTGCTTCACATCGAGCGGCTCGAGTGATGGATGGCCTCTGGCGTGATGTATAGCTGCTGCTTTCCCTCCCGCGGGCGTGCACGCGCGCCGTGTTTGGTCAAGTGACCTCCACTTCCTGCGCTTGTCCCTGGAGCCCCAATTTGCTGTCCGGGTGTAAATATGATCCATGGTGCTACTTGGCGGATGCTGAGTGATGGGCCTCATTGTCCGGAGGACGGGAATCAGATTGTCCTCGGTTTGTTTTAGCTGCCTCTGCACTTGGAGGCTTCTCCTCGGCGGATGTGGATCCCCGCTTTCAAGAGCGCTTGATTGAGCGACACAGTTCACACACTGCGACGCGTACCGCTGCTGCTAAGAGCTCTACTCACAATTTTACTAAGGAAGAAAAACAATGAACACCTATGGCATTGGTTCTTTATGTTTCCTCACTGTTAAAAGGTTTTTCAGTGTCTGAAATGACAACGTCTTGAATCCATAAATCTTTTATGTAAGAGTGGCAAGAAAAGCCACTGCTGTTTGTTACAAACCATGCTAGAAATGCTGGCCACATGTAGGCAGTAGGTGCTAAGTTTAGATGATAAGACCTGACTAACTTCATTTAATCTCAGTCGGCCTGAGCTGTTTTGCAAAACGTTCAATTTCTAGAGGAGGAAAATGTGTTGCAAAAACCCACACGGCTCTAATTGCAGGAAATGTGGTTCTAAAACATATTTACTCAGGGAGCCTCTGCACCAAGGCACAACACACAATTCTGATTCTGATTTGCAATACATTTAAAAAACCATGTGTAATTTTCCTCCTCTGTAGCTCGTGTCAGTGCAGTCGCATAAAGTCGTGATAAAACACAGAGCTTATTGGTTAATGCCATAAAATGAGTGAAAGGCGTACGAATACATTTGTCAGCCATTGTCCGTTGACATTATTTTGATGCTACTCTCTGTTGGTAATTTGAAAATGAATGAACATTTTTGTTTGCAGCCATTAAGTGAGCCGACCTGTCTAGAAAACCCCACGCAGCTCCGAGACGCTTTTCAAACCGTTCCAAGAGCCAAATACGCTAAGTCTCAGTACGCCGTCGAGTGATTTCACAATTCTCACTTTTGCCGCCATGCACGAGAGTGCGCAGCGCACCACAATATAATGGGTCACTGAATTCCCATAACCAAGAGAACTTCCAGGCGCTGACATAATGCATTTTCCCCCTGCTACAGTTACTTTGGTAAATACACACACAGAGAAATTAGATTTGGCAGGTCATTCAACTCTCCCCCTCGGGGATGTGCGACTGCCTTTTCCTCTTTTTTCCTTTTCTTTCTTTTTTTTTCCTCCCCGTTTTTTTTTCTTTTCTTTTTCAAAGCCCAAAACAAACAGTTTGTCACAAACGCAGATGGGAAGTGTTCTGCAAACTTGATCATTTCCTTCATTCACTCCTCGAAATGAAATCTTGCGTTTTAAAAAAGATGTGATAGCAATGCAATTGAAGAATCAATCAATGGGGTCTCAGACTATGGAAATGCCTGGTAGATTAAACATGTGGGGTGAATTTTGAAAAGGACAATAATGTTCATTTGTCCCTCCCCCCCCACCACACACACACACACACACACACACACACACACACACACACACACACACACACACACACACACACACACACACACGCAATTCAAGTCAACAAAATGAAATAAAAAAAACTAATAAAGAATGAACTATTGGAGGTGTCAAAAAGCAAATATGATTTCTGGGTTTAACTGATGGAGGAGCTACTACATTTTTTAAAATTATTATTTCTCAGTGAGAAGTCATGGTTGTGGGCTTCAGCCCACCTTAGACTTTGCCCAGAGCACTGTTGGAGGAGAAAGTCCTTCACACAGCTCTTTCTGATTATTCATGTATGGCCACCGCAGCTCCCTTGGCAACAGTGAAGGGAGAACCCAGTCATTCAATTCGAAATGCTGTTAATGCAGAGGTGGTGCTCTCGGAAATGCATGGACAAAAAGAGGATTAGATCTCTTTCTGTTGGAAAATAATAAAAAACAAAAAAACAAAAGCAACACACGGTTTTGTTTTCATGTACAGCTTGCTTAGATGCTCAGTCTGTAATCAGGCGTGTGATTCACCATCGCTAGGGCTGTGATAGTTGGTGTTTTTAAGGAAACAAAATAGAGGGAAGCTTTGTCGTTCTGTCATTTGCAGCTTCGACGCGGCTGTGCAGAAGCCTGAACAAATGAGCTTTTTATAAGACACTGGATCTGACATTTCCTCTCGCATCCAGAGATGGAAAGGTCTTCAGTTAGTGAGGCAGCATTAGAAATAAGAGCAGATCGTTGTCCAGTTCATCATTTTGAGTTTTTACAAAATTAGTCTATTCCACATGTTCCACGTGTTAAACCCAGTCCTAATCAAATTATTTAAAGAAGTTTCCCCCCTTGATTACTGTCTGCAGTTAAAGTATGATTAATGTATCCTTGTTAAACTAGTATGCAAATCAGGCCTTACTGTACCTGTAATTTAAGCTTTACTTAAATTACCTCTCAATCGAGATGCCATAATACATTTCTAACCTATATCTAGTTTCGCTCAAATTTTCTAAGATTCTTAGGGAAATGCTTGCTATTCAGTTATGTGAGCATATAAACAGTGACAACACGCTTACAGAGTTTCTGTCGTGTTTCACCAGGAATGGATGTTCTGATAAAATAAAAAAAGATTGTCAACCAGAGCAAATTAAAATTAGTCTGTCACTTGCTCTAGGTTAGATTAACTTGACCTCTAATGATCTTTGCGTTGTCTTTAATCAGAACATGCAATTTCATCGCCATGAAACGCAGTTTTCTAAGGTTTTTGTTCCTTAACCCAATAATTTGCTATTTCTTAAAAGTGGCATATTTAACTTTGTCTTGCATATTTTTATTGCGTAAGTCAATAAGAGTTGATTGTGACACTTTGGAAGAGCCTTCAGGTTTCTTGCGGTCATACCGATCACTTTTTTCACTCTCTTTCAGCAATTAATTTTGTTACTGCTGTAATTATAAAAAATAGAAAAAGAAAAAAGAAAAGTTGAATCTGGTCTTGTGTTTTTATTTAGCTGTTATATTCCTGGAGGGAGTCAACAGCTGAGATATTGCTGCTAAAACCTTTATGTTCTCTTTCTTTAGATGATACACTTCACTTGTCTGCCTGTTTGACCCTTTTCTCTTCTAGATAAAGAAACTGAAGGACTACTGGCTCAGAGTTCAGAAGTTCACTGTTTTTCTCTCCTATGTGAAGCTACTAAAAGAGTTGCTGCTGCCATTAATTCTTTATTTCTTTTCTGTTTGCACACAATCTACAGTGCTTCTGTTTTATTCTTGTATTTTTGTCTGTGTGTTTTCTCTTCGCAAATCCCAGCTTCTACTGGGGGATTTTTCTTTTCCTGTTCAATGGGTGTTTTCCTGTCACCAGCGGTGTCTCACCACATGCATGGTCTTTGTGATGGATTGCCGCAAAGTTATGGACTTAATGGTATTAACCGTTCGCTGCTGCCACATCTTTGCTTAAAGTGGAGGGACTGCTGCAAAGTCAGTCACCATCAACAGTTTTTTTATGCACATTTTAAAGTATTGCATTAGAAAAGGTTGATGGAAATCAAAATAACTTGCACAGTTTTGCATCAAAAAACATTTTTTTTAGGCTCACTCAAGATGGGTTATTTGCTTTTCTGAAAAAGAGTTAATGAACAAATTGGGAGCTAGAAACACATTGGTTGAATAAATCGAGGTAAAAGATTACTTCAGAAGTGATCCACTATCTGCTGTTAGAATCATTAAAATTGCATTTCGTTTCTCCACGACATTGCCAATATGAGTTGACATGACAGAACAATTGTAATATAAATTGCCAGATGGCAACGCATTCCTAAAAACCTCTCTCTCTATCTTTCTGAGATCTGTGGTCCACGGTATCTTGCGATCTTTACTTTCTGTTTGTTGCACCACTGCAAAGCACCAACACCTGACAAAATTATGCTTCATGTAGCCTGGTGGAAAGATTTAAAAGACTTGGATGTTTTACCATGTTATTCCTGCTAGCAAAGATTAACATAATAAACTGAACTTGACTGTGTTAAGGTTTGAAATGAGGATCTTGACGTTTACTTTGAAGTAAATTTGCTAACCTAAACAGTACCTGAGCACCTCTAGAAACATGTAACATTTTACCTCGTGTCTAATGTTTCTACAAAAATATGTTTCACTTTTCTGTTTGAAATCTATTTCAGTTTATTAACTGAATTAAATAAACCAGATTTTTGATGTGCACCTTTATATTCACTGCAGCCTGGCCTTTGTGTCCAAAGGTCAGCACTTACCCAATTGACAACATGTATGAGAATTGCCTTTGGCTTCTTTTTCTAGGTAATACATGATATCTTGTCATTGCCAGGAGACATTAGTTAGCAATATTGACATGTTTACAACTTTGCAAACCAAAAGCTTAATTATGACTTCGGAGTCGAGGCTGTGTGTGTGTAAAAATAAAAGTAAAAAGTGGGTAAATTAAGAGTCGAAGAATGGATGGAGGTGCACAGAGGTTGTTATCTTCTGCATTTTTTTTTTGTTTTTTTGCTCTAATCCGAAAAATATGTGCAGCCACTCATGCAGAACAAAACCTGGGCCTCTTAAGGATTTCCCTTTTCTGTTTGCTGGTTATTTGTATTTGCTTAATTGAACAATGAATAAATTTGACAAATTGCTTTACCAAAAAACACTTCCACGGAACAACATTCGATATTTTAAATGCGAGGTAAAAAAAAAGGGACAAATATTGTGCTTTTGAGCAGAATTTGTGCACTCTGCTCATGCGAGAAGAGATTCTACATGAGGGATAACATGCATGTAGACAGCTTTAGACAAGTGAGCGTTTTGCTGCCATTCCACTGAAATTATATTCCAGCAGGTGCAAAATAATGTGATCTCAACTTGGTTGATTATGCACCTGATTTTTTATTTTTTAAATATTTTTTTTGACTTTACTGGAGCTATTCCTGCTAGCATAGATTAGACTTCCTGTAGGAATCTCTCCCCAGTCCTAAACTCATGCTCCTCTATCCCTGTCAGCATGACGGAAGGCTCAACGCCTTCCCTTAAAAAAAACGAAGTTACTGAGTCAGCAGTACATCGGCGCTCCTATCAAACGGGAGAGCTTCATTAACTTCTTCCACTTCTGTTTCAAGAGCCGATTTCTTATTGTCGTTTTGCTTTTCCCCCGAAATGCGGTGAATAATTAAATTGGCTCGGTGAAATATTTAGCTTGGGCTTTCCCAGGGAGACATAAATATTTCTGTAACATCAGTGAGAACACAAATAGTTCCTGCAGCAACATCAGTTTGCTCATTTGATGATTTATCACTAAAGAAGTATTACTTCATATGCGTGTATCACAGATCACCCCAATGGAGTTTGGAGAGAGAGAGAGGGGGAGAGAAAGAGAAAAGATTAGCCAACAAGTTTTTGAAGAAAGATAATTTAAATTCCTGCCCTGGATAGGGACTTTTATTCTCGTATTTTAATCCCTCGACAACAAAGAGAAAACACAGAGCATTTAACGGCTTGTTACATCAACTCTAGCGGAAGATGAAAATGGGGAGATTGGACTGGAAAGCAAGAACTAGGGTGTTTTTTAAAATTTTTTTATTCATTTTTAGACAGATTTGTTACTGATTTGGTAATATTGCCTCAAACAGCCATGGGAAATAGAGTATTATAATGTCAAAGGAATGAATTATCACATGTTGTTCCATAAGTAGTGTAGTAATAGATACAATTTAAATACAATATAAGTGAGTCCAGTGTTCAGAGATTTGTTTTTCCCCATATTGCAGATTTTTTTTTTACAACTATACAGGTTGGTTTGATGCTGTTTGGTACATCCATTTAAGAGTTATTTTTCAGTGATAATTTGTTGATATTTTACCCAATTTTAGTTCCGCTTTCTTGATTTGATGATCAGACATAACTTGGAGAAGCACATTTAGCAACACTCACCTAAAAATAATTTCTTATCATGGTGGAAAAAATCTGACCCATTCTCCTTGACAACCGTACTCCGGTCTATGAAAGTTTATGGGAATTCATTCAGGTTTTTCTCCTCAAAGGTCTAACTATTATAATGTAGTTGTTTTCAGGCTCTGACTTTGACTGAGCCTTAACATTTGAGTTCTGTGAATGATGATAAGAAAAAATATAAAATACAGTTGGACTGGAGTTTCTCTGCTCCACTTGGGATCATTGTTCTGCTGACAACCTTATTTTGGCCAATCTTTAGCAGTCAGACTGATGGTCTTGGTCTTGATTCTACAATACTTTGTGGAAAATAAGACAGATGCTGCGATTTCAGGTGAATTTTCACACTGTGGCCATGTAAGAATGTGGCCAAGCAAAATTATGTTCACTTCACTGACTTGTTCATGCTTAGCTCTTGTGGTTAAAAAAAATAATATAAAAAATAAAACCTACACGGATGTTTTTGGTGATATATTATGATTTTTCACCAAACATGGCACTGTGCACATCTGAGCTTTGGTCTTGAAACTTCAGCATTTAGATCGATTCATAGCTGTCCTAAAAACCACCTATTTTATCTCTTACAAATAAGACTAAGTGATCTTTATTAATGTGTAATAATGAGCTTGAAATCATTTTGAAATTATTTGAAATTGCCCCCAGACAATATGAGGTATTATCCCGTCATTCCTTCTGTTGTTTTAACTTGGCATTGTGGTAATACAACTCTATACTCCAGACCAGAAATCAAAACTAATAATACTAATAATCATTAAATGAAATATTTTACAATATATTGTAGCCTCCATGGTATGCTATGAATGACATTGCCTTTTCTGTTTTACCCTACTTTACGTTCTACTTTACGTTAGCTTAAAAACAAAAAAAGGTCACTTAGCTCCACAAACCACAGTACATATCTAAAAATAATGTTCACACACTCGTACCAGTCAAAGCATATATTGTCTGATTTTTTTTTTTTTTACTTAAATGCCACTATCTGCTGAATATTAATAGCACTCTCAAGGTTGCACACAGGTTAATTCGTGTCCTTTCTGGTGAATAACTAATGGCTGATGTATAATGCATAAGACAGACTGCCGCTTTCCGGGGCTTGGCTGTTGTCTCAGGTGTCTGTGTCGGAAGTTATTTTCAGGAGAACGGATTGCGAAACGTCTCCAATGTTTAAACAGAAGTGCTTTTAACTAAGTGTCATGTTAATAACGGCGGCACTTGCATCGGGGTGTATCATCACAACATGATGACATGAGTGGTTTGAGGCTATTAAGGTAAAAACAAAAAAAAACCCCAGATCTAATCTGCTTCTATAACCGGAAACAAGAGAAATGTGAAGATTTAAGCATAGGTCCGTTCTTAACTTAATAACTGTAGTATTGTCTTATCTGATCAGTCCCTTTGTAACTGTGCCACGGTGAAACTAATTAAAGCTTTTCTGGATGTGCACCACAACCACTAAAGCTGTACAATTGATGGAATAATATAAATTATTAGTAGTGTTAAAGGATGGAGTTTATATTACATTATATTAATTAATTCATTCATTCATTTAATTTTCTAAGTTGCAGGTAGGGGTGCCGGTTTTCATCTCTTTATTGTAATAAATTCCTGGATGGATTTATTACAATAAACCTTTCTTTATTACTTTTGTCTTCACTTGGGATCCTTTGGACTTAAACGCTGCACAAGTACAAGCCATTTACCATTTCACCATCAATTTAGCTTAATGGAATTTTCCGTTAAATTAAAACGTCTCATATTTGACAAAGTTCGACAAATGATTTGATTAATACAAACCAAGCAAAGCACAAAAGAATCAATAAACAACGGGATCTAAAGTGCAGCAAATGATAAAAAGAAAGGATCTAGTCAATAGAAAGTCACTGTAAGTCAGATATTCTTCAATATACAAAAATGGGGATGAAATTCTATTTCATCCCCATCCCCCCAGTATTTTGAAGGTTATACTAAAGTAAATTCTGCGTGTAGCTGATGTACAGGACATTTGCTAGAACGCTAGAGTCATCTATTAAAACCCTCTTGACACAAAAATGTGCTTAAAAGCAAGATTGCATCAAACAACATATTTAGTGTTTTTTTCTGCCTAATTTACTCATTTTTGACACCTATTGAAAATCCTTTTTTTAAAATTCTATTCTAGCGTCAATGCATCGTGGTGACGAGCGTATGTCTTGTGCTGGATTCATCAAGTGTGTTGTGTCGGTAAACAACAATCTGTCTGTCTTGGGAACAGACAGATTTTACGTTTCACGGCTCCCAGTGCAGCTGCAGCACACGAGCTCGCTGCAGCCTGGAGAACGAAGCTGGATGCAACTTCAACACTCAGTCCTACGCATCATGATCTGATTTAGCCAGAGGCGTTAATATGATATTAAAACATTGAGGAGCCCAGAAACTTGGAAAACACTGGCTGTTTACATTCATGGTCAACCTCATAATTATTTCTGTATTTCTGGAATGGATTTATTTTTTCCCCCTCATATGTTCTCGAGACACACAGCACTTCCCAGAATGAAAAAGATACCATTGACAAAGCTGTCAGACACATTTTATTGATCGCGGTTTCATGTGTTCCTAATTACCCAAGCATTTGACATGTGGAGGTGTTTGTGCCGTACAGCAGCTCATTGAAATAGAGAAAACCTTTTTAACAATGTCGGTTGAGACAGTTGTTCTGAGTCCTGATCTTTGTTGCTACAGCAAGGAGAAAGATTCATCACATCCTTGTGCTCTCTGAGCACTGCTGCGAACAATTCGAGCTTTACTCGGTTTTTAAAGAGTTTTTTAAACACACCCACAATGTTACAGAATCCTCAACGCACACCAATGCAAAAATGTGATTAAAAATGCATTGTCTTCGGTCTCTCAACACAAACCAAACAGATCCTCTAGCAATGTTCTCTATGCGTGCTCTGAGCATACGTTATCTCCTTGCTTGAATCATAATGCACTCGAAATTACGCAACACGTGTTAAAAAGTTTAAAAAGTCTGTTTATTTTGCACAGCGAAACATACAAAATGAACATCACGCTCATCAAAGACCTATTTTGAATTCTTAAAATGCAGGGCTTCCCCCAGAAAACTTGCTAAGCCCGGTGCTCAGGGCGCTATGGCAGTCATCCATTCCCCTGCCGTGTTTTTGAGTTAAAAAATGTTTAAAGTTGGCAGGAAATTTGAAAATATCATTTGATAGTTATGCTTTTTTGTAAGACTGAAATATTAATACCACATCACTAACTATAAAGACTTAAAATAAGGCAATCATTAAAAAAATCCTAAATTAACAATGCTAAGCCTGGTAAGGGCACAAGTAAAGCCTGGTGGCCCGCCAGGCTTATAATGCACTGAGGGAAACCTTAAAATGCGAATAAATTTATTACTGCAATAAAAAAGTGTGGGTCACAGATCTGTATGGAAAGTCAAGTATTATTTATTGCAAAGTTGTTTTTTTGTTGTTGTTTTTGATGAACATTAAACCATAATCTTGCTTTGGAATAAAAGAAAATGCTGCTTCTTCATTTAATCTGCAGTATATAATTTGCAATCTATTTTGGAACCATCATGAGGATTTATGGATATTCAAACCCATTTCTTTTGAACTTTTAATAACCAACATCTCTCACTGCCACATTACCCGATGACAGTCTTTCCCAAGAAGTGTTTTTCAATAGGAGTTGCTTGAGAGGCAGAAGCTGGTAAAAAAAAAAAACAAAGTTGAGGGAATCCATGAAAATTGCCAGAGGCTCTAAGATGTTAGCGAACTGAGTGAAGCTTCTTTACTGGACTGGTTTGAAGACCCCTGGGCTACCAGTCCATGTAAACAGAATATTTATTTAATCGTCCTCTTGCCATGTGGGACTGGCTCCAACTTAGAAAAAAAAACTCAGCATGGATTTATTTTGCTCTCTCAGGCACAGCCAGTCTTCCGATTATATGTAAACCTTTCCTTACTTATGGATTGGCTGATGTATTGACTTAAGGCGGCGTGTCAAGGAAGATGCTGAGTTTAGTTTGCTGATGAAAACATTTTATCGTTCCGCCATTCAGCACAGTTGAGCAATTTGAGACGTGTTCCCTGTGAATGCTGGAAAAAATTGCATTGTTTGTGTGCTTTTGTGCTCAGTCCTATCTTGTGACAGCACATGTCTCGCCCCATGTTGTGAGTGCTCCCACCGAGCTGTAATAACACACCTCACTGCTGTCTGAAATATTCATAGCCAGGTAAGCCCGTCGCTGTGAGTCAGTCACATGGATTCCTTATTATCACACCCTCCTGCTCTCATCCCGTGTCACTTTATTCCACCTGCCTTTTGGAACACCTCGCTCCCCTCTCAGCGTCTGGCAATGCATTACATACCCACCCAGTGTAGAGTTTTGGACTCCAAATGCCAATGTGCCGCTCTTCTTTGTTACACTCTCTGCTGGCTTTCAGAGGATGATTACCAGAATGCTTTAGAAATGTGGACAGATGTATAAAAAACATTTTTTTGTGCTTGTGTAGGTTTCATCTACAAGTATAAGTATGTGTTTCAGAACTAGATTTATCTTTGTTAGGGAAAAAAATTGTTTCAGGTTTAGCCCCAAGCTTTTTCAGCTGAAAGACTGAATGAATTTGCTGAACTTTAGTTTATGAGGAAAAAAAAGAAAAAGGATTTAAATAAAGCAAGATATGTGAAACTGTTTTAAAAATCTACCTCATGAGTAAAGACACATGGCCATTTTGTTTGAATTGTTCTTTTTAAAAAACAAAAAGAAACAGAAAAACAAACAATAAAAACCATTTGGTTTCTTTTAACATGAGTCATCTGCACAAAAAAAACCAAACAGATTATACTCATAACAGACCTAAATTCAGTTATCTTGTTCTTTTAATTTGTTTTGAAGAATGCTTAAGAATTAAATGAAAGTAACCTCACAGGATATTTTATTATTATTAATTTTTTTTTAGCAAAACCCAATTTTCTTATGCATGAAAAAAAAAGTTTTTAAAGTCATTCATACAACTATAGCCAGTTTATGTTTACTTTTTCCTTGAAAACTAATTGGATAAGCTTACATTTATTTTCCTTTTTAAATGGGAGAATAAATACACCACTATAGTAAACAGTTTGGGCTCCTGTCTCTCTCGGTTTACTATATGCACTGCCTGTAAATGCCTGGTCTGCTTGTGGAACCTCAAGATAATTATTAGCCGAATTAATCCAAAAGTGGCTCATGCAGTCAGTGTCACTTTCTGTTTTAAGGCGAGTGACTACTTATTGGTGCAGACAGAGCGTCTACGTGTTCAGGTAATATTACTGGGTCACTGCTAACATATCGGAGGAGCATTGAGACGATTCTGTAACACTGGTGTACATTTGCATTATTCACAGCTTGTGAGAGCTATGGTGCTAATGAAGCACAATATTTTGACATGTACCAAAAAAAGAAATCTGTGGCAGCCTTGTTTAACTGTTGAAATTATGTATGCTGCAGTGGTGAATGCATAGCATGGCATTCATCACTGTAGCATTTCATTGCAGCGAAATACAGGGTGGATGTGAAAACTTCTGATAGGGGCGTAACAGAAATAAAAGGTTGATCAGTAAATCTGTTAATATTTATTAGTTTGGTGCAGTTATTTACATTAAAACCATAGCAAATCAGTCTCAGAAAGCCTTCCTTTCTTGAGTCTGTATTAAGTATTATTATTACCACAAGGTTGAAACGGGTGTATTTGAGAAAACATAGAGTACACACCCTTTTAGGGTTTTTTTGTACTTAGTTTTTTTTTTATATAAATTTTTTAATTTTAGCCTGTGAGGTAGAATAGTCAAAGGGTTAAACAGGTGAACAGAAAAAAATATATACATAAATCAACATCAGCCGCATCAACATCTCAGAATTTTGACTTTTTTCTTAGAATTCTGAGGTTTTTTTTCCCAGTGGCCATAATCCTCTTCCGTAGACATCCATCCTGATCATCTGAAAACTTACTATTCTCACAGCAAATTGGAAACAAAATCTAAACAAAGGAGGAATAAGATTATTAATCTAATTTACAAACTCATCCACATAACTAAATGATATGCAAAATAACTAATTCAATGCAGGCCAACTCCGAAGGTTACTTTAAAGAAAAACAAACGATACAGTAGGGGAAAAAAACCCTCCAATTAGGGGTTGCAGTTAATGACATCATCCAGGCGTTTTAAGCAGGAAGTGCTGAGCTGGCCCCTCCCACACACCTGCTCAAGAAGCAACATCTGAAATGAAGCCCTAGGCCGACATTCAACCTGTAAAACTCTTCCGGCATCATCTATCACGCCTTCACCCCAGCCAATTAGGACGCACCACCTCTTTACCTCGATCCAATCACCTGGCAAGAGCTCTTTCAATAGATGAAGCAACCACAGATCCAACCGCTTCTGTTGTGCGTCAACTCACCAGCCTCCCAGACGCCTCCAGGTCCCGTCAAGACTCCTCTCTCCAAGCTCCACTCCACCACCAGTGACTGGGCCCGGGGGAAGACCTACCTGAGCTTCGTTCGAGCCGATCATTCGAGCTCGCTGCAATTCTCAGCATTCACGTCTTCCATCGGTGTCCGAGCGCCAAATTCTCAGTCCAATAAAATTGTCTAACTGCTGTTTCTCTCTCTGTGTGAGTCTCTACAGATTGAAATGAACTAACAATGGTGAAGGAAAAGCAAATAATGTAAAATAAACATACCTTGAAAGAAGAAGTGTTAGCTTGAACACGCAGATGTAAATGGCAACATAATGCTACCACGATCAAACCTGGGATAGTGAGCGAAGGAAAGTTGCATCAGCATCGTATTGTATCGTACAGTATCGTTGAAAGGTTAAATAAATTGGAAGAATAAGAATGTGGGACAAGTGGTAAACACAAACCACTTTGTCACATCTTTGTTTAATACATAATAAGTGTGGAGTCCAGGGTGTTTGGTACACCTGAGATTAGAGCTAATCTAACTAGAGTTTTGCTTAGAAAACCACTGAGAATAGCTAATTGGAAATCCATGCACCTTATGTGGAAAAAAAAATAAAATCACTCCCATCTTTCACATCTTTACTCGGTTTCCTCTGATATTTGACGTTCTTCAGCATAAAACAAACATAAATCATTATGTGTGTCACCCAGTGACATCACTGCCCGTATATGGCAGAGTTCAGTTTTCTCAAGCGTGGCTCACATTTTATTAATTTATTAGTTTTGTGGCACAACAAAAATACATGAGGAAACATATTTAAATTATTTACACACATATAAGTAAAGACTAAAGACAGTTATACATTAAAACCATAAAACCACATCTTTTATGTTTTGCAGTCACTACCATAACCTATCTGAAGAAAAAACTTAATTAAATGAAACTTCACATTGATTATTGTTTAAAATTGTTATATTCAATACAAGTAACTATGAATGGGTTTAAAGTAGCAAAAAAGCAAAGCGTGGAAATTATGTTAAAACACAAAAACAGAGAGAAGCAGGATCCTGAGGCCGGTGAGTCAGTTACATCTGGGACTGAATGTCTACAAAAGATGCAAAAACAGGCTGGCGGACTTTACATCCAGCAAGACTCTGTGAAAACAAGCTCTCGTTTAAAAACAGACACACTGTAGATGTGAGGTGGCTTGTGAAATGGTCTATAGGTGTTGAAATGGTCTATAGGTGCTTTCTGACAATCCAGTGATTCTACTGCTCCTCGTGATTGAAAGGAACCACTTTATACGGTGTTTGGTAGGAAAACCCTTGAAAAGTCTCAAAGGGGTTTGGGCAGACCAAGAACTAAATAACAGATCAAATCTCACAGCTGGCTTGGAAAGAATTGGGTGGACTCAGAAGAGCCAGAAGACGTAGGTGGGACAGGAGTTACTCGGGCAGCTTGGTGACGGGTGAGTGGACGGATGACTTGATAAAGTGTCTCTATACAATGAGAACAGTGTGGTCATCACTGTTCATTCACATCGCAATGTGAATACTCCAGTAGCACGGCGGCATACTGTGCAGATTTAGCTGGAATATTTACACTAGCGGATAAAAACTCAACTTCAGCAGAACTGAAGCAAAGCAAGAACAGAGCAAATATTGTTGAAGCAGCTTTCTCTCTCTCTCTCTCTCTCTCTCTCTCTCTCTTTTTTTTTTAACAACAGATAGCTCTCATCATTGCTGCACACCTGAGACCATTCAGCAAAGGTCAAACTCAACCTGACGACCTCGCCCAGACTCCATCAGGATGATATAGGTACAATAGAAAAAAAAAAAAAAAAAAAAAAAGAATCAAGGCCGTCTTTTCCTCCAGACTGATTTTAAAAAGAGTAATTTTCCAGGGAGGATTTTCTGAGTCCTTTTGTTCTGAAACAAAACCTTGATCCGCACAAGGTGGCTCAGCAGGGATTCTTTCACCAGGTACACTTTCTACTGTTTGCTGCAGGTGAAGTACTTGCTCACAGGTTAAAAGCAGGAGTTAAAGTAAAACTACTAGTCCCTTTAAACAGACATAATTTGTAAAAAATAAAACAATAGTAATAAAATCACAAATCAGCTTACGAAACAAGTACAACATGCATATAACACAAGTTAACTATAGCTAGGCCATAAAGATGGAAGGCAACACAGAAAGCAGTATCAGTCGTCTTCAGCTTTAGATTTCATATTTGACATACATTCTCTTGACATGCATCACGTGAACCGATCTTTCCCTAATTAGATTCTTTTTTTGTAGACAAACTGAAGGGCTTTCCTTATGATTTGATGGGGAGTCGTTTGTCTTTGTGTTGCATACCCTGAAATGTTCCCGCAGCAGAAATGCTTCCTTTAATCATGTTTATTCAGCGGCGCTTTGTATTTTCAGCTACCATGTTTCTGTCACGAGCAACGGCGTACAAAAAGAACTCAAAAGTGCCATGGGAGCCAACCGAGCAGTATTTTATGCTTTTGAATAAGAGAAGAGGAGGGAAATAAATAAATAATAAAATAAAGCACAAATGCATACAAAAAGGACCCAGATCATGCCTCTGTTGACTGTTCCACTGAGCGTAACACAAGGAGGCCATTAAGAATCCAAGTACTCACACAGTGTGGGAACATTAAAGGAAATAGTGAAGCATGAAACAAAAGAACGCAGCTGGCAATACAAAGCACACAGCTCTACTGCGCCGAATGAGATATTTTCTGCTGAGACGTCACACAGTACATTTTTCACCAGGTTCAAACTGTAAAATCTGCAGAATATAAGAAAGCGCTGGTCACCGACCCTGAGATATTGCTGTGGAACTGTTGTTGAGAGGCTTTACAGCCTCGGATTCTGGGCTGACAGAGGTGTGAGTTAAGCATCTATAGCGAGATATGATCAGGAATACAGAAGCAGCCTTATAAGAAAACGCTGTTTAAAAAGCGGCACTGGAGATCGGCGTATGTGAGAGTATGAAGGAGGTGCAGAGGAAGGGAGTTTTGGGGGGGCAAATATGAAAAGAACAGGAATTCGGCGAGGTTTCTGTGGAGGGTTGGTAATTAAAGGTGCAAGTTGCTGTTGGAATCTATTATTTTACAATGACTGAGACCATTTCATCGCTGCGGTGACAGAGATTGCACGTCCTTTAAAGAAATTCAAAGGCAAATGACTGAAAATGACCAAGTCCTGAAAACACCAGGCGTATTTTTAAAGGTGAAGAAAACAGATTAAAAACAACAATTTAATGCAATCGTGCAATTTTCCTGCATAACAAGAACCCTGGCAAATCAAAGATGAAGGTTTGTAAAATTCTTAGCCGTTCCAAAGAAAATCTGTTCTTAAGACTGAAAGTGTAATAGGTAAGTTACAGCAAAATGCAAGAGTTTCATAATAATGGCTTGATAGCTCTGGACCTGCAATATTTTCACATCTAATTATTCTGACATTTTACTTCAGTGATTTCAATATCGGACGTCTCTGCAGAGGATAATGTATGCCTTCAATGTTTTTTGCTTGGAATAAATTGCTTACATCTACACAAGTGGAGTTACACCAAGGTTTTACTTTGTGCACTCTTCAACACAAGAGATGGTGAGTTTTATACCTGTCCAAAATTTTAGGGACGTTTCAGGGTCCTTTCAGGTGCCCCCATCCTTGAATGGTATAAATAAAAATCTGATATGCAGCAAAAGTTCAGTTTTACACCAAGATCTCACTTCTCACTGCTATACTTTCTGACAAAAACATACAGTAAAAATGCCAGTGTTGAATTAACACCCAAAAGTGTCTATATGTGTCCAAGTCAGCTGATGTTAAATTCAACAATACACAGTGTCATGTTAAAATTTACAACGGTGTTAGTGTTATAATATATTAAAAGTAACACCAGTGTAGTGTTGATCACAAAACACAATGTGGTGTTAAAAACGTAAATTATTGACCCACAAAGTGTTAATATCAATCAAATCCGGTGGAAAATATTCAAACAATACACAGAAATGGAAAGTTTAACTTTTCTTAAACCCATTTTAGTATTACAGTCCAATGTTAATTTAACAAAAAAATGGGTGTCAATCTTTTAACACTTTCAAAAGTGTTACTTTAACACCTGCTGACTTGGACACATATATAGACACTTATGGGTGTTAATTCAACACTGGCATTTTTGCTGTGCATGATTATTAAACAGACATTCATCAGAATACACACTTTTATATAATTATTATTAGGTATCAATATCTTCACCCTTAAGATTTGTTTTATTTAAAGCCTCTGACTTAAGTCAGATAATGGCTCATAAATTATGCGCATACAGTTTTATTTTTGACTTTGCAATGACGTTCTGATTTTTGCACATTTTCACGTTCCTAAAACTAGTGATGTGTTCTTGTTGTACATTGGAATTACATTTAACACGTGTAAATAAAACAAGAATGTGCCTTTAATTCAAGATTTAGTGCCAAGACACCTTACATTTTTAACCAATATCGCTTAACCAATGTAGATTTTTTCCCCTTATGCTGTGACTGAATTTAACTCAAAAATATTTAAAGAACTGTAAGCATGAATTAGTCATGTTTTAACCTAAATTAATTGATATCGCAACAAATTCTTATGTGCAAATACTGATATAGATAATATTGCAAAAACAGGAATGAATGTGCTTATGTCACATTGTCAAACATGGTTGTAGAACATTTTTCTTCAAGACTTAGTCCAACAAATGGATGCTGACCATCAAGATGCACTTTCTATTAATACAAAAAAATACATTTAGGCTTCCATGTAACCTGTAGGTAGGATAATATGTCTCAGGATGTCACAAAACGGCATGTTTGGAAATGATTTGTTAAGCTGACAGCATCTGGAGATGACGTGGGGGGAGGAAGGTGATAGAGTGACCATTCATCCTGCCTGACATTTGTTATTTCAGAAACACTTCAAGGTCCTCGATTACCTAGCCTAGCCTCCATCACTCCCTCCTTCAAGATGCACCGCATGCTTCTTCAACAAGATATATGAAAAAGTCGAGGCATCTCAGAACCCTTACTTTTTCCGTCAAGAGCCCAATTCCTGCTTGGTGCCTTACAATTACCATACGCCGGTGAGGTAACGGCATGTCAAAATATTTCTTTAAGGTGAGATGCATGGTCGTGTCTGCAAATAAATTCATTCAGGGCCATAAACGCCCTGAATGAATGTAAGAAGGAAACAAAATGTAGTAAAAAAGATATCAACAGCAGCTGTAGTCCAGATATTTTGATCAAAACATGAGATTTTTTCCCCTTCTGCTGCAAATTAAAAAGTAATGACTTTCACCGTGAAATTATTTCAATAACTGTGTTGTATAACTGTTGACGCGTGGGAGTGAAGTCATAGGTTCGTGGTGTCATAGATAGGAAAAAAAACACGTGATGATGTTGATAAAAGCACCAAATGTAACAAGCGTGTCAGCGCACGGCAAAATACTGTTGATAAGCTTTGTAGCTTAGAGTAGAAAAATGTCCTTTACATCTTGGCAGGGTTCAGTCAGCCTGTCACGTCAGTGATGAATACGTGTGTGTGTGTGTGTGTGTGTGTGTGTGTGTGTGTGTGTGTGTGTGTGTGTGTGTGTGTGTGTGTGTGTGTG
>CAEGAF010091061.1:0-29763 GCA_903067075.1 Micropoecilia bifurca | reverse complement strand
TATATATATATATATATATATATATATATATATATATATATATAGTATTCTTTATAAGGGGGCTTGGTTGTGTGAGTTTGTTTGTTACAAGCAAACTCACCCAACTACGTAAACCCGTGCATTTCGATGCTGTCCGGTTCCATGAAGTTGCAAATAACACAAAAACCCCTCAGCTGTGTTCTTTGAACACCTTTAACCAGCTCAGCCAATTTCAAGTAAAAGTGTTAATCAAGAAAAATGTTCTCTAATAGATCAGTATAAGAAGGTAAATGAGCGAGCAGTGGGATGAGAAAACAGTAATGTGTTGTGGCACTAGGCACAGATCCAAATCAGAAGAGAAACGAAACCCAATACCTGTAAAGTTGTTAGCAGTAAGCAATTACACATGAGCTGGATCACCGGACCACGAGAGAAAATACACAGCAGCGCCTTCTGGGGCATTATCAAAGTGAGATTAAAAGACAAATTAAACAGAGACTATGGTTTGTGGTTTGTGGTGTGGATTATGTAATTGACTTAAGCAAAAATGTTGCTATGCCTCCAAATTTATATATATATACATATATATATAATATATATCCTCCTGTGGACAACTATACATTCGTTATAAGACTTCTTTTGCATGGTTAACTGTGTCAGAGGTCAAGGTAAAGCCTAAAAGCTAAGCGCAGGTATGTGGCTTTCATGTGAAGTATGAGGACACCTTACTAAACACCTTGGGAAATAAAAAAAAATCCCATCAAGCTGCAGAAGACAGAACAATTTTCAGTCTAGCCGTTGTATTTACCCAATCAATATACTTAACAGTCAGGTCTCTGCTCTCTCACATGAGAATTTGTGTTAAGCCTACAAACTACCACACTTTAAAGCTGAATGTCTAGATATTGTTCCAGGATGTCTAATTTCAAGTTGCAACAAATTGAAATATCCTTTATTAATCCTACAGCCATTTCTGATGTCAAAAGAGTTGAAAACGTTTTTAGAATGATTTCATAATCCCGTTTTTTAATCGTACTTTTTGCAGTTTAGAAATCATGAGTGAATTGGAGCAAACTACAGGAGACGTCAGGCATAAGTTTTTCTTCTGTTTTTGCCATTTTTTTTTAATCTTTTGCAATTACAAGTTTTAGGTCATCAAACAAATTTCTGGATAAAGACGTGAAATCTAATTCAGATACAGTAATATGACCTTAAACACATGCATACACATTCAGACTTGAAACCCTTCTGGCACGGCCAAAACAAAAATATTTCTGCAAAGAGGAAAAACGGTAAATGGTCAATTTCAAAGGATAATAGGTCAAAATTCCTCTGTGGTGAAGCTAAAGACTCACTGCCAGCTAACCCCAAACTGTTGACGTCAGTTGTTGCTAAATGTGGCACAATTAATTGAGTTTCAGGGTGACTTACTTTTTCACATAGAGACATTTTTTCTCTTTTTTTTCTTTTTTTTTCTCAGATACTTGTAAAAGTATGCTTTTACATTTACTCGGGTTATCTTTATTCACTTTTGAACTCATTTATATGACCTCACAAAGGACATAAAAAGGGGAAAAAAAATACATAAATGAACAAAAACAGAATAAATCTGTAAGTGATGAACCATTCTTCACAGTATTGCATATTAGACAAGTAGCGTCCAAAGTAATTCCTGAAATTCTGTGGTCTGCATGTTGTAAACGTTTCCTTGGTTCATTACACCTGAATCAATTGAATAGTTCATTATAGGCCCCTGTAGAACGTGACGACATACAGAATATGGTATTTGCACTACTTGAATCCATTTGAAGTGAGTTGGGACAGGGACACTTCAAAAACATCCAGCATTCCAGCCCCTAAAGACTGAAATCAAACGTCACTGACCTAGAAGACCACCAGTATATCACACACACAAGGCAGCACTCAATAATTCCATATTTATTTCCCAAAATATACGTGGTATTGGCGCTTCATTCAGGGATCTTCCTGCTGTGAGTATTACAAATTCAAAAATCTGTCAAATGACTAAAAATAGGGTGACACAGTGAAGGCAATTTTCCACACCTGATATTCCGATATTGTTCACCTAAATATGACTGACACGCTGACATAAATATTTGTCAATCATGTGGAATTGAGATGTTGTTTGTCGTTTCACTTTTACCACGCAGGGTCAGAGTCTTTTCCATATTTTAAAAAGGAATTTATGTTTAAAACAAATAAACATAGAATACGTCATATATTTGCATCCTGATGTACCATTGAAAAAATATTGAAGTACATCTTCCAAAACCAAAACACATAGGTCCCATTTCAATAGTATATGACTTATTTAAACTGGCGAGTGTTGAGGAATTATGATTGACTGACCATTAAATTAATACGAGATTGGTAAGTAGCCAGTCATGACACATGTTGTGTTAAACAAAATCAAGGGCCACTGCTGATCTTGCCAGGATATGTGATCAGGCCTAGAGTTGTTCATACACCTTTCAGATTTAGATTTCAAATTATTCACATTTATCCAAAATATTTGATTCTGAAATGAAAAAAGACATAGCAAAGTGTCATGAAAATGTTTTAAAAGTAGCATCATGTTGGCAAAGAATTAAAAAAATATATATTCATATCTTATCCTTGTTAATAACCAATGGAATAATTATTGACATTACACTAATCAAACCATTCAAGTAATTGCTCACAAGGTTAATTGCATAGTCCTCATTTGTGTGTCTTTGAGGTTGAAAGGCATCACTGCCAGTCGGAAGAAACATGTTGGTCAAATGACAATATTTCTTTAAACATAGAGAGGTGTGAATAATATTTGACTTACTTGTACACATATTCTGCCTTGAATTGGCACACTGAACAGTTATTTGCTTACAGAAAACAAGAATGCAAAGCAAGGAGGCCAACATAAAGGAAATAAATTAAAAAAACACAAACATTGTGCTGTTTTGCCTCTGATGTGTTTTAGCCAAACATCATCTTCAGAGGTGACTGCATTTTCAAGGAATGGGATTTGCTTGGGGCACACTGCACTGCCTATAAGTTAGAGGATTACCAAGGACCAGGCTGAGGATAGTCAGTGAGGTGTGGGTAAGTATGTTGATACTTGTGAGAAAGTGAATGTCTGTGTGGGGGGTGAAGGATGAGGACAGGGGCAAAGCCTGTGCACAGCCTTGAAGAGTGTAAACAACCTTGTGTGCAGCACAGCACCTCGGGGCGTGAAAGTCTGAGTGAGAGAGTGAGAGAGTGCTTACTGTGGGGAGCTTCACATGTAGTTTCCTGGATCCAACACGCCCCTGAGGCTTTATCAGCTTTATATCAGGCTCTGATTTTAAAAACCGAATTAAACACACATACAGGATAGTTATAATCAAATAGGTGTCCATGTTGGATCAGGTTTTTTACACACATATCTTTCATTTCTTTAACACTTTATTGCAGTATTGCTCTTTTAATAATATATCAGGAAAATCTCATTGTCTTGCTCTGTTTATGAGTAACACAATCCCTCTTGTTGCAGAAGACCAGATGAAAGAAATGCTCCCTCTGGTGGAAGCCTCCAGAACTCCTTTCTCAGTGTAATGAGAGAAAAGGGGAATTGCCGTGCTTCTCCTGTACACATACACATACAGATACAGATACAGATAGCTTTGAAATCTTAATTCTGCTCAACACAGCTGTTTGGAAAAAAAAAAAAACCTTTTTTTTAAAAATGTTAAATGGAAAACAGATTTGAATAAAAATGCGGGATTAATTTTAAGACTTTAAAAAATAAAATTTGTCATATATTTCATGACCAAATATATAAAATATTTCATAGCACTTGTTTAAAATAAGCTTGACAAAAAAAACTCAAGAGTTGGCTCTAATTACCTCAAATATCATATTTGTTTTTCCAAATTATTGTGACTAAATGTCACATATAGTTTTATATATTGCTTTATTTCTAAACACAAAAATCATTCTTCATCCTTCATTAACAAAGAAGCAGACAAGATGTGATCTACAGCAATGGGGGGAAAAAGATCTTCTTGGGAAGATATTTTTCTTTTTAGGAAATATATTCATAGAACCTGGAGCCTAGTACAACACTGACATGTGTTTCCTTGTTTACATACAAACACAAATACTTCATGAGACCATTACCCCCCCAACCCCAAACCCCCACCACCTTGATTTTACAAGAAAAGAACTGTGATGGCTGGTTTTGCCCTGAGGCTATTGTTGGATCCTGTACGCATAGCCCAAATAATACTCTTCACAAAGCATACTTTTTTGCAGACAAGAACAGATTTCTACACTGAGATGCGAACCGTTCAGCATACACCCAGGCACAAACACAAACAACGTCTGCTTCTCTCGGCTGAGTGGCTCCATGATCCTATTTTGGAGAATGAGACCTTCTACAAACATTTCTTGGGTGTGTGTCATCGCTCTATTCCAAACAAACACTGATGTAATAATTAGCTTCATTTTTTTTTTTTTTTAAGTTTCTAATCATAAAGTCTAGCTTCATGCAAGACGTTACTGGATTTCAGTCTTACACTCCACAGCTCTGTGTATTAAATTTGTGGTAAACCAAAACTCACATTTAAGTCACAGCATTTTCTTGTAAAATCAAATGGCTGGCTCCCTCATTCAAATTTAAAATATTGCTTAGCCATAAACAAACTATTTTGACCACGTGCAATAATTAGATAAACAGATTGTAGATTCGCACCACAGAATTCATTGAGCAGACAGCCTGGACATTTGTGAGAAGCATTTCTTGTTAGGATTTACTCTAACTTAGTTCCAATGTTGCGTATGCTGTCCCTCGCTACCTATGCCATTGTCCATCGCTCTTTCTCTCCCCCACACCAGTAAGCTGTTTCTAATCAACCATCTCTTGTCCCTTGTTCCCTGATCGAGCTCCTCAATATGTATTACTCACTCTCAGTCATTCCTTATTGGTTCCTCCTGTTTATTCCCATTACTCCTTTGTTTCTTCCTGGCTTCCTAGTTCCTCTTGTTGTTTTATCCTGACTTGTGTCAGTGTTCCTTTTTTTGTAAGTTTTCCGTTTTATTATTAAAGAAAAATTCAAGTTGATCCATACTCCCAGTTCCTGTCTGCATTTTGGTCTATCCACTACCTCACTGTGCATAACAGAAAGCAATCACTTAATAGCCAAAATCCCAGACTTCCTGTACAAAGCAAAAAGGCAAAGCGTAATACAAGGGGTTGGTTTTTACCAGGCTACCTCTAACGATGCCAAAACTTCATTCTTGAAAACTAAGAATTGCCCTGTACAGCAGTTCTTAAATAAAAGCCATATATTGATGCTAATGGGGGTTTTATATAAGACTCAAACTGTCTATGTAGGAACCTCACTGTCAGAACAGGCCTTTGTAAATCCCATTGCAGTTGTATCAGACACAAGGAAATAAATACATCTGCTGTTATAGTGATTATTGAATAATATTTCTTAAACCTCTTGGGAAATGATAGCTTGGATATGCTGCATCATTTAATGTTTCTGTGTTTTCATTGATGGTAGGAATGTTTTAGAGCTTGCTCTATTGTGTACTTGGCTTTGCTGCTCTATCAATCTCCAATATGGTCTTGCCAAGTTTGCTGATTCACACATGCGTGCATAATGCTCATGGTTATACACTATATTAAGGGTAAATAAATAATAATAATAAAAAAGCAAAACAGAAATATCTCTCAAATTTACTTTATTAGAATGATTTTAGAAACAGTCTCTGGGAAGAACAACAACATAAAAAATTAATTACTAAAGTTCATTCTCAACAAATTAAACCACTTAAAATGGTAAAAACCTGCCCACATGAGCAAAGATAACACTGCAGGGTTGACAAGTGGATGAACTGACATCCTGTCTATTTTCACTGTTGTGACGGATACAAGGGTTGCTTTAACCCGGGCAGTTTGCACATCCCCTACCCTATCAAATCAAAGCGTATGTCAGTACTGCAAATAAGGGAGGAACCGCATATTGATAACAGTGTGCTGAATATTCATCTGGAACGTATTAAGTGGGGAGACGTCCTGTCTTCAGAACTGACAACCCCACTGAAGATAACACCATGAACACAATGCAATGTCAACATGTCAGTCCACAGATTTGTCATGTTTTTTTTTGGTTCACAGAGGACTTGGAGGACAAAGGTCAAGTAGGGTGAAACTGCAATGTGACCAGTATGTGATGCGACATGCATTGTCTCAAATGACTGGAATAAAAAGTCGAATGGTTTGAAATACAAAGAGATGCGTCTTGTGCCCTGTTTGACTTGTCGCAAGAAATAAACTAGGTCATGGAATGATCCAAAGAAAGACTATCATAATAACACATACAAAAACAAAACAAAAAATTACATATGGACATTACATGCAAGTTAACCTCTCACCATATTGCACAAATTCTCAAGTGGCAATTTGTACTGGCCCTCTTTGTTACTGTCTCAAAAGAAAAATGCACATGTGTATAAAGGAGAGAAATATGCTACACATATCCCAAAACTGGTTTGGAACAGGTCTGAGAATGAAGCTGAACAAGAATAAATAAAACAGGATATTTTTATAGAGCCAATATTATGCAGTTTGGACATGAGCAGTTCATTTTGACCACAAATTAATATTGAAAATATACCTATTTAGATTAGCAACAGGTGAAAATATGTTTTATTATTATTTTTTTTTACATTTTCAAATGCCATTAGAGCAGTTAAAAGAACTAATAAAATATGTCAGTGCACATACGGAGGGATGTAGAAACGCTAATATTGATCATGCAGTAAAGTCTGAACGGACTGTATTCAGAGCTGATTTAAATAAGAGATTAAAAGATACATTCAACCATTTATATGAAAAATACATGTATATATTTATCTGTCAATCAAATTTGGAGAAGCAAATTTTTGTGATTATAAATTAACGATAAATGTCTTGTACTTGTATAGCACTTTATCAAGTCCAGAGGACCCCAAAGCTCTTCCCACTACATTCAGTCATTCACCCATTCACCATAAATGTCTGAACATTAGTTTTTATAACATACAGCATCATTCTGCTCGTATCATCATACAATAACTATTACAACAAGGACGACCTTTGAAACTAAATGCCATTAGTAAATGTGAATACCCAATCTTTCAAAGGATTGAACAGCCTTTTGATAAAGAAGCAAAATAAGTCTAAATGAATGGCAGCTTAAGGTATAACTGTTATCAAGGTTGTTTCAATTTTCAAAGCACACTTTGTATGAAGCATGATTCATAAGCATCCTCTAAAGTCCACCGAAAAATCTTTTTAACTCAATAATGCCCACAAAACAGAAAGGACAATTGAGAATAGCTATATTCTGAAAAAAAGGAAAATCAATACAAGGAAAGAGGGCATAATAATGATCAAATCTTGGCTTTTAAATCTGTACAACAAAAAGAAATCTACAAGGTTAACAGTGTAATGAAAATCATATCACAAGACAAAGGTCTGTTCCACAGACCTAAAATGTGCATAGTAAGTTGGTAAGTACTGGTGAAGAACTGGTGTCACTGGTGACAATGGGTTTTGTGCAAATGAAAACTACTGAAGTTTAACCTCAACACTATTTGGAGGGGCGTGAGGGGGGTGGGGAGGGGGGTCTACACCTGGAAGAAAGAGCTGGATGAGTGTTAAATAGTAAGATGCAACAGTGTGATGCCTGGAAATCTTAGTGAATCTCTACAAACACTGCTCAGCTCTGAATACAGGAATACATATTGAAAAATATGGTACTCTGCAATAAAATGGTGACGCATTCTCAGCTCATGTAAGTAAAAAAAAAAAATCCATGTTAGTCCACATTAAATGTCTTCTTTCATCATTTAGTTTTGCTAATTTATTTCTAAATGTAGTTCAAATCTAATCTGAAATGAGTGCTATGGAAAAACAGTATGATGACACTTATTTATCCACTGGATAACAAGACAATGGCATCATAAGTTTATTTTGTGAGCTACAAATGACCCATAGGGCCACTTTAGGGTTTTGAAATGGTAGCAAGAAATGACAGCAAATTAAAAACAATTTTTAAAAAACCCCAATAACTTCACTACAGAAACCTAGTTTTAAGTTTTACCTTAGCTCCAGATTTCTACTCAATAAGAGGTAGCAATAAAACAATAGTTCATAGACTGCAAATTAGTCTAAAAATCATACAAGGAAGTGTTTATTTTGTCCATTTGGAAATGCCAATACACAGAACCTCAGACGCCTTGATGTTGTTGATTAATTTCTTTGGACTGACCCAGCGCACAACCCGTCATATTTTTGTTTCTTAAATGTTCGCAAAACATCTTTTCATCTGTTTTTCAAAGCTTGTCTTTGGACCGGTTTGTCTCCTGGATAACTATTATTGTGCTCCCATCACACGAGCACAATTCATTGGAAAGAATGTTGTGAATTTCCTGTTAGCTCTTGGGGGGATATGGTTTGTTTTTCCTGTTGCTGGGAGTCAATTCTTCTTTTCTTTTTGGCCTCTATAACATCCTGGCTGAGGAATTTGAATTTACAGAGAGGCTGCAAAGGAAAGCATTAAAAAAACTAATATCAAAACTTTGGTTACTCATCATTCATCCTTTCTCCAAATCTAACTCCAGACTCCCAGATCAAATAAAGAATAAGAAATGCTTTTTCAAGGACGGATGCAACAAAAAGCTTGAAACCCATCAAGATGACCCAGACGGGATGGTGGCCTGCTAGTATAACCTACGACGATCTTATGCCATGCTGCTGGTCGGTGTGCTCTGAGTGCTTCCGATGCTAGCGTTTGCGCTGCTATTCTCGGAGGGTGATGGGTTGGAAGAAACAGGTTGTCGCTTTGCTCTTGAACAGGGACAACCTTAAAAAAAAGAAGGCAGACGCTGATTAGAGCCTGATCCCAATAACAAAAAAAAAAAAAGAAAATCATGAAGAACAGTTATACTTCTCACCAGGAAAACTGGCAGCAGTTGACCTCATGTCAAGTCCAGCTGGGTACCCTGAGTTTAATTCAATGAGACCACGTTAAGTCTAGGCATATTCGGTTGGGACATTTGACAAGTTTAAACACAATAGAAAAGAAATATGGAGAACAGCAATGAACGGCTACCCTTATGGCAAAGAATAAAACTTTTTTTTCTTTTTACAAATATTACAACAAATAAATACCTATGGCATGATAAAAGTACATAGCCATTATTCTTTATAGGAAATATGCAGTCCAGACTTTAAAAAAACCAATGATTTTTGTACATCGGAGGTTTTCAGTGAGTTTATACAGAGATAAGGAGCACAGAGACTAAATTATGTTTCACTTGTTTAGTTCTGGTCAGGAAACATGTAGTAAATCAGGTTTATGATAGTTGGGTGTAAAATTTCCTACTTTTGTGGCATTATATTGGACTCTGGCAGTTTGGTGGTAGTTGATGCTTTTCTTTTCAGATAACGGTAAGGATTATTACAGTAATTAAAAATGCTGCAAATAAAACCGTGCACGTGTTTTTCTTTATCCTATTTTGAATAGGAACCTTTTGGATAATCTTTTTTTACATGGTGGCTAATTGGATACAGTATTAGACCATTTGTGGATGTTAAAATGTAGGCGTAATCCTGTGTCAGATGTGGCAAACATTATCTGAGCTAGTGAGAATATGTTGAATAAAAGTGACCCCGGTTTATGTGATCTGTTTTACACAGGTTATAATTAGAATAGGATACAAAACAGAACATGCATTTACCTGTTTTAATCTTGATGAACCACAATGCTCCAATAAGTAACACTCCAATCAGGAACCCTCCAAAAGCAATTCCAAGAACACCTGACAGGCCAAAATCAAAGCATGGCTGATCTGAAAGACAACAAAGAAATAAAAAACAGTGCAATATACCTTTAATTAAAGAACAACCAACTTAATATGATAAAATTGCGTTGTACTAAATGTAAAGCTATGCAATGTGGGTGGATTAGTTTACAATTGTATCACGCCTTGTAGTATGACACAATGGATCACTCTGAAAGATTCAATATTCAACATTACACTCTGAGTGTTCTTCCCTTTTTTGTTTGAAACTACAACCGAATTCACCTGATTTGGTTGTAGGTTTTTGTATCATTTTACATTTGGCAACAACTGGCCAACAGTGTTTATCAATTTTGCTGGCCAGTACATTTGACACAGTTAAATACATAGCTCTGCTGGCATTTTTATGTCATCGTCCACCTAAATTTTATTGCACGTATGAAGCAATGGTGGCCATTGCAGTTCAAATTTTAAAATGGATTATAAAAAAATATTTGTATTTCAACGAGGTTATAATTAGACTTCAGTAGCGTCATACTAGGAAGTATAAACAGTCATTTAAGGTCAGGTCATTGTTAGAAATAGGTATACCACAGTACCACTTCTAAAACAATTCATTTATGGTGTAAAGGCAAAATGTAAAACATTTACATTTTAATATGTAATTTATAGATTTTTTTTTTTATTTTATAGATTTTAATATGTATATATTAAAATCTATAAAGCAATATCTTTGCAGAGTAGTTATTTTTAGGTGCAAGGTGCAAGCTGTACATTGGGAAAAACTAGGAAAACATAGCATATAGTTTCTGCCAATTACTCAGGCCTCTGAACATAGGCTGTACACTAGAAAGCCATTCTCACTTTATAGCTGTGTGTTATTATGATAAAACCCTGACTATATTTTCTTGAGAAGAACATCAATTTTGCCCTTCCGTCAAATATTTTTCAACCCTATCACCTCTATAAATGAATAATGAATTAAGGGCTTTCATTTCCGTGTATTAAAAAAGAAAAAGAAAAAAAAAGATCTTGGATGTTCCTGAAACCTTTTGCATTACTGACTAGTTCTTTTCATCAATTTTAACACTCAGAGAGGGTTAGTGTTTCACAGGTTTGCGTGTCTGACTGAGAGGAATCGATTTTAAAATTCAAATTTGCAATAGCACCATGTAAGCTGTCAGAAATCTCCACCAAAGCAGAGACACAATACTTGTTCTGAATTGTATAACAATAGAGACAGAGTGCAAACAGATGCTTTTTTCTCTCTCTCTCTCTACTTGGCTTACTACCTGTAAAGATCTTCTCCAAAGCAACCAGAGCATTTCTAAGAAACTAATCATCACCTACACATGAGTTTCTCTCACCTGCCTCTGCAGCCTCCTGTTTCCTGCTGAAACAAGCTAAGTTAAGTTGTGGAATATAAGAGTTATAACTAAAACTCATCTGTTTAATCTGACTTAAAGGCGTACATATGGGACAAAAAATAATAATTTTTTTGTTGAAACATAAACTACCTAATAGTAGGTGAATTTAAACTGAAGTACTGAGGAAATTATGACGGAGTGAAATGACGGAATCACTTCCTTCTATTAGCAGATAAATAAAAGCACGCTAATATATACACTATGTTGTTTATTTAACATTTGCGTATTAATTGCAAAGCGTAAAGCTGCTTCCATTCAAACAAAAACACTTAAAGTCAACCTTAAATCACTCCCAGGGCACTGAAACAGTGACATCTGGTGGCCGTACATACCAACTGCATCCCAACCTCATTTGTTGATTTTAGATTACAAAGGAACATTCCTTGTCTCTGAACTGGGAAGAAACATCACAGCGTCTTGAGGCGACCTTCCTCAGAGACTTGTTTTCTCCAATCACTGGCCGTGTTAGTTTGTATAAGTGAGCCTTTGACAGCAAAGCTGAATAAACAGTTGCAGGAAACAGAAGCTGCAGTGCAGGTGGGGAGGTATGGAGGGACATCAGGCCTGCGCCATGACTCCCTGCCCCTGGTATGAAAACCAGCAAACAGGAAGGATTACTGAATGGAGCGGTCGCTGCCGCTTGATAAAGACTCGGAAAACAATGACGCCTGCTAGTTATGCTTATTTATAGTAATTATTCTATCTCTGTCATAATAAACTGGACTCCATGAAAAGGTTTGTCAAACTTACAAAGTTTGAAGAAAAAGTTGTTTTCTTTTTGTTTTGTTTCTTTTTTGTTTCTTCACAATTTCGACACCTTCAGTGACATGTAGGAACCAAATTAATCGATTTCATCTGAGTTCTGCAGCTAGGCTCGGATAAGAGTGAAGAGAATGGTGGCACATGTGGTTTGCATTTAAAAGACAGTGTTGTTACTAAGTTTTAACAAGATGCGTAAAATGTGTGAAGAGAGCTAATGACTAAAGGAATGAGTGAACAAACAAATTAATTAAGAAAACTGATTTGCAGATTTGCTTTTCCAAGGAAAACTTTATGAATTATAATGAAACAGAAGATTTAGAAGAAGAAAAAATATTGACTACAGCATCTGGAATGTTATTTTGCAGTGAGTCATATTGCAGATAAAACAGAGAGTGCTGGTATTACTGAGCCACTGCAAAATCTAAGCTAATGCCATTAATTTCCTTAATGTTTTTCTAGTTACCGATTTTGCTTCTCTCATCTTGAGAGAAACACATCCCTCTTTGAGACAAAAAATGGTCATCAGTCTTTTAATGGCTCGAAGCTCACCAATGTGTCTGGACATCAGAATAGTCAGACTTTTTGGAAGCACAAAGGATTTTAGCCCACCCACCCGCCGGCCACTGTTACCCCCTGAGGGCTGTTACGTGTGACTGTGGCCACAAGGTCAAGCTGCAGACCTTCCTAAAGGACGAGGCCCTGCCCTACCGCCGCTCACTGGATTCATTGAATATCCTGTGTTCTGCTGCTATGACAATCAGCCCAGGCAGCGTTGTGTGTGTGTGATGAGCAATTATAGGAAAAAATGTCAGCACATAGTATTACTCAATTACTAGCTGACTGACTGACAAGCAGTTTAATCCAGGAGGCATGAAAGGTAAATTAAATGTTATGATTATTTGTCTCAGAGTTTGACAAGTTTGTTACTATGAAACAGTTTTCTTAGATAATTTATGAAACTGAACATCAAGGTCATTTTCAAAAGATAAATTAAATTAATAACTTCTCTCACCCTGTGGTTGACATGACTGCATAACCTCCAGATTCTCCTCTGCTTTCCTCACTTCATCCTCACAGATCTGTGGGTGAAACAGAAACATAAGAAAAATAAATGTCCTTTTCCAAGAAATGAGCTGAAAAACTTTTTCCAGCAAATGTGACTGGACAGTATTTTATACTAGTTGGACAATCACAATATACAAACTAGGGATAACAATATAACAACACGGTATAACATTTTGCATCGATCACATCAATGATACAATGTCATTGCTATAATACTGCTTTTCACTTGCAAAGCTGAAAACCAAAAAGACCCGCAAAGACAATGCAGAATAGCAAATGAGTGAACAGAAAATAAGGGCAAAGCAAATAAAAGGAGAATCCACCAGGGAATTTCCACAGGTACCACGCTGCAGGCAAAGCTTGTGAAATATTCCCCTCATAGTATGAAAAAAAAATCATTTGATTATGGTAATGTTTTCAATAATTTCTCAGGCCCTAATAAAAGATTATTCAAAACACTTTAGATGTAAATACGTCTAAGCTGAAACTGAGAAATTCATGTATAATATGCAGAATGTTTTGTGCCTCTGCTTTCATTTAAAACACCTGAAAATATATGTTGTTTGGTCGAAAAAGAAATACCCACCTCAATCTGATACAACTTGTCAGAGAAGCATAGCTTGACAGAGCATTGTAGGACCCATGTGCTGGATGTTCCCTCTGGCATCTGATCTAAGGAGAAGCTGAGCCGCGCGCTGTTGTGACAGGGGTCTGCAGTGCAGGACTCCAAGAAGATCGGGAGCTTTTTCTCTGCAGAGGACGAGGCCTTGGGCCTGATGGTGCAGCCAATCACCTTGAGGGCCATTTTTATGTCACCTATGGTGTACGTAGATATCTACAAGGAACAAAAAAGATATTAAATAAACTGCAGGGAAGGAACGCATCTTTTAATAAAATGTAAGCACTTTAGAAATTTCGTTTTGTGATCTCCTGGATGAGTCGTCTAAGTATTCTTAAAGTAATTTTGGTATTCTTACCCTCCTGATTATATTTACTTCTGTTCTATGTTCTCCATTTGCAGTGATGCAAAGAATGGCTTTAAAACAAATGGCGTTACTAACGGCAGTACTTGTTTTTAGTAATGAGTAATCGACCTAATTACATTTTTCCATCGTTGCAATGGTCTTTCTTTTACGTAAAAATGTGGCTGGATACTTTAATTCAGCACAGAGAAGGTGAAGGCACTAGACCAGGAGCTAAGGGGAAGAAGAATGTGCTACTGATTGGCTGAGGAAGAGTAAAGTAGACATAAATTAATCACAACATCACATGCTTCAACAAAAATAGTCCACAAGAATGACGATGTGGCTGCTAGCAGGAGCAGACTAAACCCAGGTGAAACTAAAATAAGCCTGGCATATAAAGCAGATGGAGTGACCCTGTCTAAGCAGAGCGAAGCTGTGGTTCACTCACACAATGTAGCCACAACAATAGTCTACAGAGTTTTCTCCATACACTATTGCTGAGGGTTTAGTTATTGATTTTGTTTTGTGAGAAACATTTGAATATATATTTTAAAGCCCCAGTAAATGTCCTAGTAAATCTCTGGGAAAAGGCAATTGAAACCCCTTCAACATTGCTAGATAGATGTTAACATATGTTGATGACGGTTTCTCATTTGTTATTTCTTGATGATGCAAGTCTAACAATAGTCCAGCTTGGAGAAGAAGTGAAGTTAAACTAAAAATATGAGTTTATTCACCGTTAAATTATTTGATAATGGGGCAATGGATTTTTGCACATTGTGCATCAATATTCAATTTTTTGTTTAATACTAACATTTTGTTCAGTGATCTGAAACATAAAAGATTTTAAAGAACTAAAAACAGATGAAATATAAAATTACATTAAAAAAATAAAGGAGATCAATACATTTTCACAATGATACATGATTGGTCAAATTTTATATGGCGAATTGCTCAGTAATTACAAAGTAGCAACCTGTTGTGACATTTTAGGAATGATATTCAGTCGATGGTTGCACTGTAAAAAAAACAAACAAACAAACAAACAACAAACAAAAAAAATAAACAACTGCTTTTCATTCACTGTCATAACTGGTCTGTTTGCTAAACATCAAGGTTGATGCCAAGTTTAACAGGCTGATGATCTCTGCTATATGTCAATTGATGTGTGAGTGTATTTGTAAAAGAAAACGGTTATTAAAATAGAAAAATAGTACATGGCATGAGTGGGTAAATGTGGCTTGTAAAATAATGTGATTTGGGTGATCAGAAAAATCGTAAATAAATCCTTACCAGTGCGTAGATTCTCTTGTTAGTCTGCAATCTGGTTAAAGGGTCTAAGGGAAAGCGATAGTCTGGGGACGTGTACAGATGGATGTTCAGGTGCATCTGATTCGGGGCATCAGTTGTTTTGGTAATCAGACTTTTTGCCATTTCTTCTCTGACTGAAGGAAAGCTCTCTACAAATAAAACAAAAGCAACATTTACATTGTCTATCAATAGTGCAACATTTGCTTCCCAGCTTTGTGTATCTACTTTCTGCATTTCTTTACAGCTTATTTTTTCTCTGATAAGAAAGAAAACTAAAAGTCATACCTGGTAAATTGTGTTGTTTTTCAATCACTAGAGAAATGGTCGACGCGTCCAGCGTTATTTCACTGTAGCTGGTGAAATAACTGACTTTAAAATATTCCAAAGCCATTTTCTGAACAACCTCTGCTTTGTCACCTCTCACTGTACCATTATATTTAGGTAGTGTAACCTTATTTTCAAAAGCTGATATCTGGACATCGTTGTTAGACTATAAGGAAAGAAGACAATAAAAATAAATTCTTAATGAATATATTACAACAAGTACTTGACAAGTGCCGAATAACAAAAGGAACTTCAGAAAGCCTAGAAATTGTTCACTAATACAATCAATGTGATTGTTTTGAGTCAGACAAAAATTTGTTTTAGAACGAATTCCATTATACTGAGATTTTCTAAACTTGGAAACTTACGCCAAGCTTCAAAAAGCCCGTGTTGAGGAAGGTCCATGTGGTGCCCTGAGGACCTCTCAGGAAGAAAGAAATGCCCTGAGTTTTAACGAGCAAGGATACATTGCTGCCATGTGGAGAGAAAATAAAATAAAAGAGGATTATGAAAAAAATATTTGGTAAAAATTGAGGAACATAAAATTGTGTTTCTTAAAAATATAAAGGTTACCGAACAGGAGAACTGTCTGGAATGTTTATGACATGGATCTCCTTATCGTCTGGGTTTTGTGATTTCAGTGTACAAGACGTGATCCTATCTGGAACCATGTCAATCTTCATAAAGTGCTTTTCTGAGATGTCTTCGTTGTTAAGTACACAATCCGTAGGACCAGCTGTAGGTATGCTTGTAGGTTTGGTTCCTACAAACAAACAAATCACAGCCCATCATTGACCAATGAATAATTCAGCGTTTTAATGGAAAGTCAAGTTTAAAACATTGGCACTGCGCAAAGTAATGACCAAGTCGATGGTTACCACAAAGAAGTACACTAAATCTATTTGTCACAGAGGTTAAAGTGGTTAAAGTAGTAGGTCTTAATGAAAGTGTTGTTCAGGTAAAAGGTTTCAGAAGATGTTGCTATATTTGATTAGACACTTTACAACATGGACAAGAACAAAAAACCCAGTTTTATTTCCCTTTAACCCTTGCAAGGTGTTCATAATTTGATTAACTTTGAAGGCGGGCTGTTCTTTTTAATCTTCCATTTTCTCCCTCTAAATGCTCTGGTTACATAGCGCGTAGTGACTCCATGTTCCCTACTGATAACATTTAACTATTTTTGTCAATTATTTTCCACAGTATCTCTATGACGTCAGCGCATTTGTAATAATAAACTCAGAGACTTTGTCGGAGGTAAAGCAATTCGGTTCATCCTGTTAAGGGTGTTTCACGTTGGAACAAATTGCAGTTGCTGATTGGACTGTTGCTGACAAACACACCGGATAGACCGACACGTGGCGTCGTACAATTTTGAGGATCTCATGTCGTCCATGAAAGAGACAAACTCTAAGATCACAAGGGAACCTGAGGTTACTTTAACAAACATCGCTGAGGTGGTCAAGAATCACTCTGGTGATTTTCCCTCAAGATGCTGACTACTCTACCTTTTCACCCGCGGACTGACAGGCCCACATTTTGGTGCCATTCTGGATCTTTAGCTAGTGAATTGTCAGCAGGATTTCTTTATTTGGTTTTTAATGCTGCGCTGAGGGGTTTTTATATGTCCTATGATTATATAATCCATATGTATACACTGGACAAATTCCTTGACAAGCCTCTACACTGGCAAGAAAAGCTCTTTGTTAACCCAAGCAAAGTTAAACAACGTTTTTCTTACCTTGTGCTTCTATTAGTGTGATTTTTTCAGGATTTTTAACAGTAGTGAATGAAGTCACACCCTCAAATTTCTGCTTTGCCCACTCGATCAGCTCCTCGTTTTGATGGGGCATTTCTTCTTTGTAGACATTGTTCTGAGGTTTGCTGGTCAGTGTAATTGTGGAATTATTTACCTGTAAAACACAAAACAAATACAGCATTTCATTAGCTGCAAAAAACACAGGGCTGGATCAATGCCTTTCTTCTCATCATGTTCCTTTGTCATTCTCCTCCACTCCTTTTTCTTATCCTTCACCAAACTCTCCCTCTATTCTCTGAGCGGGGCTATGAAAGAGAAATGTTTATTATGGTTAAGTGACCACGAGCCAAGTTGCACAACTTCTTTGGAGCCAAGGTCTTTCCTTTGCTTCCTGAGTGGGGCCAGGAAATGGGACCTTTTTTAGCTTTGTGCGTCACCATAGTCGGCTGGAATCTGGCTCCATACAAGGTATAAATATATACATCCATCTCATTGACTAGACACTGCCGTTTCCTTGTCTGGACGAATGGGAAGTAAAGAAGTTTTCATGTTGGGTTTCATGGATTAGTGAACAGCAGCAGAAATGTGGCGTGGGTTGTGTCTAAATAGCATTCATGCTTCCAGAATGCTGAGAGCAGCAATGCTTTCCGAGTGTTACAAGTGTCTCGGTGCATTAAAAAATCTCTTTCAACTAAATAATAAAATTCTGAGTTGCTTCCCTTTTGTTCAAGGGTTTGAAATGCATAATGCATATTAGATCCTACCTCAACAACTACAACCTCCTCAGTCTGATGCTTGAAGAAGGGATTCAAAAGGCTAGAAATGTTTCTTTCTATCTCTCAGGAGGAAATTTGTTAAGAATTAAAAGGACGTTTAATGAAACACCCGTAATGTCACTGAATTATCCTTTAAGTTAAAATTACGTGTCTATTTTCTAAATTTCTAGAAATCTTTATCCCGGCCTGCGGATGGGGGCTTGTGTTCATGCCTTTGCGTTGCAAACTCAGAACAAATGCTGTAAGTCGAGTATGCCAGAGGGAGTTATATCTCTTTCTACATAAATATTTGATTGATAAGATCAAAAATAGTGTGGAAAGAAACAGCAAACATCAAAAAGCAGGAGAGGAATTCACAACAGAAACAAGCAGATGGAGGAGTCGTCAAAACGAAGACATGAAGGAAAAGGTAAAAAAAAAAAAAAAAAAGCCTAATGTCATGGAAATTTAATCACATTAGTGTCAGCAGTATTCTACATGCTACCAGAGATTTTGAAAGCAATAGCCAAAAACAGGACCGGTGTCTAATGGGAATGACAGAAACAACTGATCTTTTAATTGTTTCGCATTAGTCATGAGTAATGTTTTGTACATGTTCGGTTCCACACGACAGGCGACATAAAAACTGATTCACTTATAACACACAAGTGTAGGAGTCCAATCATATTTCCCCATAAAGAATGAAATGAGAATAACTCACTTTGACAACCACTGAGCTGTTATTTACAGAAAACACGACTGCTCACAAGACTTCGGGAAAAAAAAAAGCCACCATCCTATTGGCTTTTTAAACAACCTTGAGTGTTAGCGGCAGCCTCTGGAGGCCGAGAGGAGCTGTGACACCGAGACATGCTGTCAAGCTGCTGACGTACTTTCTCGGATGCTGAACAGATGTTTATTCTCTTACAATGCAATCTGCTGCAAAGCACTATTATCCCCCAGTGATAAAGCTCATCTCACAACAACATCCTGCCGTCACAGGGAATGTTGTCCAGGTTCCTGACAGGACACGATACAGGATGTGGTACCATGCTGCTGTCAGCATATCAGTAATTGTTGGCACGCCTGCAAGCGTGTCATCGCATTGATTGGACAGCTGTTATTCCACTTAATTTACACATAGGCGATGTCTTCAGTATGTCTGCACAGTGTTCACCATACTGGGAAATATCTTTCAAGACTGAGAGAGAGCTTCTGTGAACACGCAAAGAGCGAATGAGGACAAACTGCTGAAACTTCAAAGGAAAGCGTACCACTGTGAAAGCAAATGTGTCTTAATGTTAGTTTTTAAAAGACCAAAGAGATCATGAGATACGTCTACTGAGTCTTGAGGAGTCTTCAGGCTTTCTGTTAGAGGTGTTTTCCCTTCCACTATCACTACATGCATGCTTAGGATGAAGGATTGCAGAAAATGCGAGCAAGTGTCCAACACTGGTACAGACTCATCCAGTGACTCGATGAAATCTGCTGGGTTTCCTGAAATGGAAACTTTCCTATTTGTTTAAATAGATAATAACCTGAACTTGGCAGGCTTGTTTTCTAATTAGGATGAATTTAAATCTATCTCTCTGTTTGATTTGATTAAATTCCCTTTTCAGTGTCCTGAGACACTGGAACTATCTAAATAAACTGAACTAAAAATTTTAGTATCTTCATTATAAGTTAAGATACATTTTAAGGCTGTAGTAGGTAAAATGCGTTGTTTATATAATTGTTAAAATGGTTACTATGCTCTGGAAGTGCAACATAAAGTAGACATACTGTGAATAAAATTTGTCTAAAAATGAGTAAAGCTTAAATTTTTATGTTGATGTAAGAAAAACAGATAAACAGTGACATGCTAATTTTCTTTCATGATTGTAAACGTTCAAACATTCCCGTCATTATCAGACTAGAATTCACCAGTAAAACACTTTGCTTGTTTTCAAGTGTTATTTCACTCTTTACTACATCTGATTATTTTGGCAGCTCAATTCATGTACTTTTTTTAAAAAATACCTGATCAGTGTATAAAAGTCTGAAACTACCATTTACTGGTACATTAATTTTACAGTCAATACCATCATCCCTACTAGTTACTGGCTACTTGTTGGTTTTATAGTGTGGCTAATTAAAGCACTAAAACAAAAACTGCTTCTCACAGAGCAAGCCATTGGGGAATATCCAGAAACAAAATCAAAGTGGTCTCAGTCTTCCAGAGGACTCAGAGTACTGCACAGCTGTGTCATTTTTACTGTATGTAAAGCAGCTGGCACAAGACTTTTAACACAGGAAAAAACTCCCACAGTAATGAAATAAAAGACGTTCAATGCAGTATTAGTGTTTCAACAGCAGCATAATATTTGCTAAAAAGACCCACATGATCTACAGTCCAAAGCAAAAGTATTCAAACCCAGTGAATTTGTTCATATAATGGTTTAGACCTAAGTATATCCATGTGTTAGAGTAGTCTAAAGAAGACTTACTGTGTCCAGTCAGCTTTGTCAAACTATTTTGCAAAAAGGAATGCAAAATATTTCAATCTGTAGATGTGCAAAGCTGGTGGAGACGTATGACTAATGACATTTAGCTGTAGCTGCCACAACATGTCCCACAACATGTCATGGGGACAGGATAAAATAGTATAACACACTTTTCAGTAAAACTGTACCTCCACCTTCGAATATTCACAGATTTTTGCTGGCTTTTGATAAAATTACAAATAGGATAAAGTGTGTGTGTGGTCGTAAAAAGCTTTCATTAAAATAGGTTTTTGAGAAACACAAATAAATCAACAGATATTACATGCTGAAATTTTTCCAAGAGGAATACAAACATGACAAACTTACAGAAAGACTCAGCGGCGATACTCACATAAACGTTCACGTCGTCGCAGGGGTTGCAGTTGGCATAAGTCGGTTTTGAGGATGAAATGATAAGGATCCCTGGTCTTGAAATGTTCAGACTGAAGTATGTAATATCCTGGCAAGACAAAAATAGACAGTGACACATTTCAGTTCATTTGAGTTTTTAGAATTGTTATATCAAGGCACACAGTTACATGCTTACTGTTAAAGTTATTAGAATTCAGATTCTCCACAACTTTAAATGTGTGTGTGTTATTATGTTTTTTGTCTTTTTGCTACAGCAGAATTTGACTGCTTTTGAATTTCTGTTTTTGTCTAACTCCGCTCCCTCATTTGCAAACCTCCCGATCTGCCCTTAAATTACCAGACATCAAGTTGACAGTGTCGAGGGGACGTATTGTGCTCACTGCGCCAAGTTTAAAAATATCCCCCCCAACGGTAGTTTAATTTGGTAAAAGTTTGATTCCTTTTCTCTGCAACTACAAATCAGTGAGGGACGTGACAATCCCTCCTGGTTTTCGCGGCTGAGCTCTGAAATGTCACCACATGCTTCTCTCTGCTGAAAAAGCAGTGCCAGTCATATGAGAGGTGCTTATATTTGGTGGAGGCATGAAAGCTTTACTCTCCCGTCTGCTTTTGTATTGATGCAGACGTAAAATGAGGTAATGCAGCTTTGCCATGTTATAACACCTCTGTGCTGTACAAAGGGGGAAAAGGTAATTATTTTCCTCGTTGTGCAATGAGCTGTAATTTATTTTTTTTATATATAATTATAATGTGCAGCCAAAGTATTGGCACAATGTAAGCATTTGTAGAAAACTTCTATGTTTTCGCTATCATTTCATATATTTCCACTGGTCCTCCCATATATGTCTAATCTCATCAGAATTGTGCAGAACATAAAACCCCTTAACATAATTTACCACATAATGTAATGTCTCATCAGCTGTATTTTATCCATTGTAACATAATGGTGATGTGATTTGCTAATCACCACTACCGTCACTCTATGAATCAGCCTTAATTACTATGCTCCACATGTGCGTGGGGTAAAGCTGGAACTGCTGAGTTTTATGGATGCAAATGGCGCTGAGTGGTGGCGGAATAATAAATTGGAGTTTAGAGATATATATTTCCAATCCAACTTAACACCAATAAATCCGAGTTCTAATTACTTTTACTTCTTTAGGAGCCAAAAGATAATTGGATTTAGGAGAAGTGAAAGATTTGGGTTTTTATTTCTTTTCCACTCATTTGTAATCAGTTCAACATTAAATCTCAGCTTGATGAAAAAAGAAGGGAAAGTGTAAAAAAATCCTCGAAAGCATCTCTTCAGAGTGATGTTTATTGTTTTTTTAAGTAATAAAGAAGTTACTTTCATGAATTCAAATCTTTCCCTTTGTCCACCTTTGATAACCTAAAGCTCCACTTTTTGAAAATATGTTTATTGTAAGACCAGGACTGTTGTTCAGGCAATCAACACACTGCGGACACAGCATAAATCCCTTCTATTGAATTCATTTTACTCGCTGCCTGACATCGCCAGAACAGAAGCTAAGACAATTGTTACGAACCCACACTGGAACTACGCAGATTTTTGGGCGCCTGCAGAGCAAATTAGGCCTAAGGAGACTGAAGTCAAATTGCCTGTGAGTCAGACGCAGATGCATTTTGAAGGAGCTGTTTGCAAGCTGAGAGTTAACAGACGGAAGGAGGTGTTATCCTGCATGCATACAGACATGCACTAACAGCGTTTTGTGCATAGTGAGACTGGAGTAATGAGTGCATCTAATTAATGGTTTCAGTTCCCTCTCAGGGACAAAAAAAAAGGCTGTGCATATGTCAGCGTTTGCTCCTGAGTTTATGAACATCTTGGTCACTTATAAATGCGGATTGTCTTCACCAATTCCCCTTCAGACTGTCTGAAACCATTACACATCTCAAAATGTCTATAGATGCACTGAATAAAAAAAGGCACATAATTCTCTGCAGTAGTTGATATTAAGTCAAACTATTTTTTTTACTATACTAATATATGATTATATAGTAGTGGTTAGAACAATGAGAAAGAGAAATTTGTTTTATGAAAAAATAATATTGCTTTCTTTAAATGCCTTTAAACAAAACGCAGAGGGTGTCATGGCAACGACCTTTTTTTGAACGATGAAGCCAATTCAAGAGATATTGATATGGAATCTCAAATCTCCAAGGAACGGAGATGTAAATGAAAGACTTCAGTAAAGTAACAAAAAATATGAATAAGAAATTAATTAACCAAAACATTTAACGTTTTTTGAAAACATACTTTGACAGATTACTCCATAGCATAGCTTGCTTATGGGAGCACAGGGGCATCAAGCCTTAAAATATTTCCATGTGCCCACACCTGCACATGTATAATTCATACGATGCGGTGTGAACATGGGCGAGGTAATCAGAGTCAGAGGAAATCGTGTTTTGGTAAGTCCTCCGTCTACGGTGCAGAATATTTATTGTAGCCAAAGATGACAGATAGATTGCCCTGAAGAGTTACTGAAAAGAAAGAAAAAAAAACTCAGTTGTTATTCAAACATGAGTCTGAACTAAAGAGTTGCGTGGCGCAGCAGCACAGCATCTGCCAAGAAATACCTCTGAGGATTTACTTCAGTCGTGTTACATCTGCATGCAGTAAATGAATGAATGGCATTTCCTGCAGAGCCACTGCACCTCATACAGAGACACCTCGGTGATGTTTTCTTTAAATACTCCTTTCTAATGAGCTTCATTGTTTTGCAGCCCAGTTTTGTGACTTTGTTCTTGAACTTTGACCCAGATCACTCACCTTTTGCTGCTTTTGTTCCTAAGCTTTCAGGATACAATTGTTTTTCTCTGAATCCTTTCTCTCTCTCTTTTTTTTTTTTTTTTTTCAAGGGCCTTTGCTGATGCAGTTTCCAGTTATTCTTTTGGCTCTCTCTCCCCTAAGTTGTGTCGGCTCCATTGGTCTAGTCTCGGCCTGGAGCCAAGACACCGAGCCAGTGTGTGACATCAATGGGTCCAGCACACAGGCAGCACCTCCCAGCACATTCTGCTGGCTTGTGCAGCCGCTTGATGCTCCTGCTATAATTCAGCAGTGTGGTCAAACTGTGATAGTCAAATGTCCCGGGTGGGTTGTAAATCAATAAGAAAATAAAAGGAAGAGGAAGGAGGTGATAAGGAACTTTAAAGGACAAAGAAAGGTGTAGGGAGAGTAAAGCTCCCTGTTGACTGTACAGTTTTAGCCATTTTTGTGTGTTTGCTGCATTTCTTTGTCTTTTTTCAAAAGATTAGGTAAGAGTTTGACTAATTTAGTATATATTCCACTTGATAAAACATCAACTCCAAAGACAAATCTATTCCTCCACCCATCCATCCGTACATCCATCAAGGCCAAATAAAATGAGATACTTTTTAAAGAATAAGTTGTTAGCTTTTGCTAATTCATTGTACCTAAACAGATGACATGTCAATATGTCACTGTTGAAAAAAATCTGCCCCTTCACAGACTTAGGAGATTGAACCATAAACATCTGGTTGATCTCAGCTAATTAACGGTTCAAGTACTGAAGAGGTCCAGAAAATCTTACTTCTGAAGAAGGATTTTGCTCAGTTACCTTTCAAAAATGACTAAGATGGGGTTGGATTTACTCATAATGGGGACATCATGGAATAGGATTCAGTTTTAGTCCGATTTTAGAAAAAAATACGATAGCTCTCTCTTATGTCTCTGCATTACTAGGACTTATTTGTTGTTGAAACTAGTTAAACCCCACACTGAAATTAAGTAAATGTCTCTTTTTTTGTTCTGACATCCAATGACTGAGAGAACAAAGTCTTTCCTTAAATCTGTTTTCTCATCTGGATGCATTTTCAGGCTTAGCAGCATTTGAAACAAATGCAAAGACACATTTGCAACATGTTGAAACTAAGTTGGTAAATAAACCTTGTAACCTTGTATCATTCACGCTTACACCCAAAATAGTTACTGTAAAATGCAATGCCTAGCTTACCGCACTGATTATAAACTGCAGCACTTTTTTTAGTTACGAAATAATCTTTCAGGTTTTCCAAGAGGAATCTGAGGGAAAGATCCCTGCAATGATCTAACAGATAAAATGGATTAATGACATTACACAGTATGGCACCATCATAGGCAGAACTGCCTCCATCCAAGTGAGAAAACTGAATATAATCCCTGAAAAACTAAACTAAAAATACCAAACAGAAGTTAAACAAAGGTTAAATGGAAGTCCCATATATAGTACAAACAACTCGCTGATAAAGAAATGAATAATGTGAGCTGACCGACAGCACCGGGCAGTGAAAAATGTGCTCTACCTGAGCAATAACTGCACATAGATTAAAAGTTTTCTGAAGTAAGTTCTCAATGTCATTCTTTAAAGAATTGCTTAAAAATCAAATTGTCCCAGTTTGTAATAAAAAAAAATTAAACTTTGAAAAATAAAAATGCAGCCAAATTAAGTCGACTATCAGTTAAAGAGGCCAGAAAAACCCTGGCGTGTGGAGAAATCTGTAGTCATTTCTAGTGCCTGAAAAATGTCTTCACTATCTTTTTGATAGCGCTGGATATGGAGTGAAACTCTGTGTGTTACATTTTATGATGTCAGGGCATAGTTTGTAGACTCATTTCAACATGAGGATTAGTTTGTGTGCAGCATGTTGAGTCAAATGTGTTTGAACAAAAAGCATGTTTCATTATAATTCAGTCATTTTTTTCATCTTACAGCCTTGGTCTGCAAGTTTAGCTGCAGCAGTGTCCCTATAAGCTCCTGTTTGAACATTATTAGCATTCATTTTATTCCTCCTGGGCAACGTCAAACTGTCAGTGTTGAGTTTATCAGCTTATCACATCGCATGGCTCAGCTGCTCATTTTAAACTGGAATAAACCTCTGTACATAACACAGAGCCACAGATTTGACCAAGAGCAGACTAATTCAACAAAAGCTATCTTTGGTTACATCTGAGCTCATTATGTTGTGACAGCGAGCCAAAATGCACCGAGTCAAGAAGCAGTTATTAACCTTATAGGTCACTGTGCATTTGCGAACAACAAAAGGCTTGTGTGTCTTTTCTTTATACATCAAAAGTCCAACAATTCTGTGACGGCGTTGAGAGGAATCTATGAAGTGTCATTAAAAAATTGAAAAATAAAAAAAATTGTTATGTGACTATAAATTTCAAAAGCAACCTCGGTTTCCATGACACCTGAGGCACAGGCTTTTTGCCTTCATCCTACGCCGCATTGATGCAATAATTCATGCAAAATGAGGACAAACTAAGTATAGAATGCATATTCTCTGTTCTACATGGAAATACCTTTCTAACATGTTTGTATTAAAAGTTATTTTTTCTATGCCCTGACAATTGTCCAAGATGCTGAATTTTGAGACTTCATTGGCTGTTTTAAGCTAAAATCAAATGTTATGATCTTAATCAAAATTAAAAGAAATACACTTAAAGTTTACTAAGGTTGAAATGTATCCCCTGTGTGTAATGAACATAATTAATATCTGAGTTTAGCTTTTTTTGTATTGAATAGCAGAAATAGATTACATTTTAAGAAAACAGCTCAATATGACAACATAAAGACATATTGAGATGTCCCTATGTTAATGTGTCTTGGATACCATGTTATAAGCAACAAAATTTACTGATAAACCTTTGTGCTTAGTGTACTTGGGGTACTCTTTAAAAAAACAATCGTAAAGGATGTGATATTTATTCCCAATCAGACCATTTATTTGAGGCCGCCAAGGGTATAGACAAACTTCAACTGTTCTGTATTTCTATATATTTTAATAATGCAATGGAAAAAGCTGGAACCACTTACATCAAGGTTTATTGAGAGAATGAGGGGAAAAGGGAGTGGATATTACGGCATATGTGTCTCCATGATGGAACAATGTGGAAGTGGGTCATTACTGATAGTGGTTTTAATACACATAGTTCTTTATTTTGCGGTCGCACTTAGTGAAACAGCGGACAACCCTGTTGCCATGTAGCAAGAAGGGTCTTGATTTGTATTCTAACCTGAGCTTGTTTTCCTTCTACGGGTTTGCATGTTTGCATAGATTCTCTCAGGGTATCCCTTCATCCTTCCTAATCCTTAGGAGACTTGGGTCTAAATGGCCGTGTTGGTCTAATTTTGAATTTACCCTTATATTTTCACCATAAAAACTATTTACCTTGCCTTATTTGGTATTATTATTTTCAGCACAACCTAAGCTTCATGATTTCACAGTATTTGTTTCATTTTGACAAAATGCATTATCACATTGTACCAAAAAAAACACAAAATCCGAGTATAATTTTTTTAATATATTTTTACTATGAAATTCACAAAAATGTTGAATAATTTTTCCAGCTTAAAATGAAATTTTCTTTTGTAAATTTTAAGAACTTGCCCAAAAGCTATTTAGTAATGCATATTTTTACATCACATAGTGGGCAATTTTCCAGGCGTATTTTTACAACAATTTATAAATGTGTCACAATATCTCCATCACAAATTCTCCCCAACACCACAAGACTCATGTTTTTTTTACAACTATTTACAAAATGTTTGACGATGTTTCCATCGCAAATTCATTTCCTCCTCCGTCCCCATACCGCTTTCAACTATTTACAAAATGGCTGCCAGCCGAGATCTGCATAGAAATCTCCTCAGTTACGAGCGCAAACAAAATGGCCGAAAATGCTTTCTGATTGGTTGCTTCAGAAATGTGGTACATTTCAGGAAATCGGGAAACGTGGACTTCGTGTTGCATTCATTCACTTTTTGGTCATAAAACATTCCTGGATTGCGCAGTACATGCGCAAACAATATGGCGGGCATGATCGATCATATTTCTGGTTTTATTTGGAAGTAAATATGAAACAAAATCAATATAAACCACTACTTTTATCAAGTTTGAGGTCTGGTGTCCAACAGGACTTTAAATGCACACTCCTCATGCCTCTTTATGTTATACAGAAGCCTTTTACATGCATGATGTCAGCCCGCCGCGGGGCGGGCAGCGACTGCTTAGGGCTAAAGCGAGACTTTTAGATCTATTCTCACTAAATCTCTTTCATGTGGGCATGGTTGATAATCTGACCAATGACATACTAGCAAAAAAAAAAGGTTCGCTTATATACTCCTATTCTGACACTCTCCAGAGCTCCGCTTGTACAAGCCGAGTACAGAGAAATCTTTCAGAGAGAACATGAAGTTAGTCTGACACACATGCTACTATTTTTTATAAGATCTTGTTCATTTGTCTTTAATTTGTGGTAACAATATTCATGTATCATTGCTGTTGAGGTAAACAGAAGAAAATTACTTCTGACGGTTGCAGAATTAGGTGACTGTGTTGGAATAAGAATGCCAGTAATTTTGTTTTTATTTTGATCCTAAAAAGATTTTATTTTAATTTTACTATGAAAAAAAGTTTCAATTAAATATTTTTAAAATTTTTTGTATCTTATTTTCTTTTTTACTTTGCTATTTGATGAAAACATCCAACTGCCAGAACAGGAATCAGCTTCAGCTTCAATATAGATTTCATTTTTCTGACGCAAGGTTTCAATATAGCAATAATAATCTTGTATTCACCTGCTGACTGAATTATAAACCTATTTCACAGATTGACTGAGCTGTTTATAAGACCTTTCTGCCCAAACCAAAATACTGCAATGGTGTGTTTGCATTCCACTAATGCTGGTTGACTTGTTCGAATTTGCTCCTACGTGATCTCAGTTTTGTGGAACTCAGTCTTACCTTTGTCCACATCAGGTTGAGTATGTGGACCTCCACATTGTCTCCTCTGACAAAATCGGTCCAACAGCCCATCAGCATCTCTCTCACGTAGATCGCCTGTTGTTGTTGCGGTTGGCATGTCTGAATTGATGCTGAAAGAAATCAAATGTAAATGATCATGCAGTGTCAGCAGTATTTTTTTATTTTTATGTTTTTGTCTCCCGCATAAGCATAGAACTCATTGTATTCTCTTGTCAAGATTTTCACTCCATCTACAAACAGTGCTGTCACATTTTGGCATACCGGCTGAATGAAAACCTGTGTGTATGAAAGCCAGAAAGCTATCATTTAACAGATAGATCAGCCCCTCTGTATTACAGATCCCCTGCCTGGAAAGAGCTAAAATTGTTATTAATCATCCTGAAAGCTTTTCCCTGGTTTCAGCGTATGGATGTTAAATGTGTGGGTAGGACTACATTGTTTAAAAACATATCAGCCGCTCCACGTTTATCAGACACGTCAGGACTCTGAGCCGCAGTCATCCATCAAGACTGCTCACTTGGCTCACTGCTACGAGGCTGCTGTTTAACCTGAGGATCCATGTCTCTGGAGGCTGAATTAATCGGGCCGAGGCTGTGCGGTCATGGGTGAGGTTGGTTATAAATGCTTTCTGTTTGACCTGGGCGATGTGTGCGTGCATGTGTGTATTCTATTGTGTTAAATTAGAGCGAGTGTGTGAGTGTGCTGCAACCTGTCCGAGGCTGTCAGGGACAAAATCCCTGGCAAACTATTTTTCTTTTCAGAGTTTGGTGTAAAAGAGTAAAGTGTTTTTTTTTTTTTTTGGGGGGGGGGGGGGGGGGGTTAACCCAAAAAAAAAAAACAACCCAGCCGCCCTGTACCGCCACAGTTACAAACCCCACACTTGACGCAAACCCATAAC
>CAEGAF010091056.1:0-30737 GCA_903067075.1 Micropoecilia bifurca | reverse complement strand
TGAGTAACTTGCACGGCAACAGTTTAAGGTTTCACAGCCGTGCCTCATAATTGCTTAAAAATAAAAAATAAAAACACCTTATACCGAAAATTATGCTCAAAGAGGAAAGGTCACACCACCAATTTGGAAGTATTTTGTATATTTAAAACAAAAAACTAATCCGTGATTATTGATATTGACTTTATATGGAACACTTGTATCGTGACATGTTTTTCAGCCATATTGTCCAACCCTCACATGCCAGATAAATGCTGTTGAAGGAGGAGGAAATCAGAAAGGTCTCAGAGAAGATGCTCAGGTTTTATGTCCAAAGAGTCGTGGTCTGCTCTCATTGACGTTGTTATGGGATGAAAATCAAGTCCACACCAGGTTCAGGTCTATTTGAAGTATTGTGTGATTGGACAGAAGTGCATGGAGTGTTTCATGCAGACATGATACTGTGGGGGGGTTTAATATGGTGTTCTTCCTCTCAAGATCTACAGGTGACGGTTCAAGCCAAGCAGGAAATTGAATTTCAAACAGACTCAGTCTTCATGTTTGTTTTTAGAAACTGCTTCTGTCTTTTGAGGTTGAGGCAGACGAGTGAGAAAATAGTTTTGTTTTTTAACAGCTGCTCTATGCGTTTTCAGGATTTTGACCTGGCTACCATCTATGTGTCAGATGCCCAGTACAACAGAAACATCTACTTTGATACGTCGCCTCAGGCTGTCAGGTGAGACCATCACATGTTTGTTTAACAAGATCAAGTTCTCAGACACTTGATCTTGGATTAAAGCATGTATGAAACCAGGCAGTCATCTTTATGGGAAAATGTTCACTTGGCTTTTTTGGTTTACAAAACTGTGTTTCACCTCTTGTGGCTTTGTCCAGGCTTTTATACGTCACCCAGAGTAGGAGAATCAATAGTATCAATATCAGTATCAATAGAAAATATATTGGAATTTTCAATAATTTCACTGAACTCGGATTCGGAACCGCACAGCATTCTGGGAGATGTAGGCAGAGGAAAGGCTTTAGTTGCTCAACCTCAGTTGGCCTCTACCTTACTCTTTGTTTCCCTAGCAACTGCTCATTCTCCGGTTACCTAGCAACAACATAACTAGTAACTTGCACAGCAGCAGTTTCAGGTTTTGCCACTTTGTTTCATTCCTGCTTAAAAATAAAAAAAAAACAATAACGTGGAGTGAAAGGAGAAAATGAATACAACAGCTTGAGAAGAAACTGTGGATAAAATGGGAAGGTTGCAACACCAGATTGTAGTATTTCAGATATTTAAAGCAAAAAATGAATCAATAGTTATTAATATGGACAGATGATAATTGTGAATCACTTAAAAACTTTTAAAAAATCTTACGATTTTTTTTGGAGACTGTGGGATTTTGTATATATTTAGTATTTTGTTTGCATGATTCCTCCTGACTGCAGTTGCTTCAATAAGTGCTCTGCACCAGGTTAGCATTATAGTTCACATTTAGTGGTGCTTCCTCCGTAACAGGTTTATAATGTCTTTGTGTTTTGTGTGCTTTCAGACTCTACCTCCTCTACAACCACTGGGCCTTAAAGGTTCTCCTGTATTTCTTCATCCTGGTCAATCTGTCGCTGGCGATCTTTGAGGAACCGGCTCTGGTTTCTCTGCCCACCTGGGTACGAAGGCAGATTCTGCTGGACACGCACAGAAAATGCTAACAGCGCATGAGCTCCATGTCTTACCTTTACCTGCTCCAATTTTTGACCCAATCGCTTCTATAAGGTTTGAAGTGAGAAGCATATAAAGGTGAAAATTGGAGATGGAAAACGTGACTTTCAATTTCTTACTCTAAATATAAATAACAGAATATCACAAGAAGACGTTAATCTTTGGTTGGGAAAATCAAAACTTTCGTTTGTATCCATGTCAGTTTAACCTCAAACTCATTCAGGAAATTCAAAGGAGGTATTTTTGTGTTTATTTTAAGCCTTTAGATCCTTTTATTTCTGTGTCTAAACTGGACCCACAGTTTTAAAACAGCTTTTTCCAAAAGAAATAACTGAAAATACCTCTTTCTCCTCAATCCTAAGAAATCTCCAGTACAATTTGTGGTATATTAAAAAAACACTGATAATAAAACTCACGTTTTGTTCTCAAATATCCATAATCATACAAAAAAAATGATCTATAAAAGTGAAATATGGAATTTTAAATTGGAATAATTGAAACCCATTTTAAACAATGATTTGAATGATTTAAACCACTTTGCTCAGTTTCTTTTTGCCAGTTTGAGACATTGCGTCTCAGCGTTTAACTGAGACACTGAGCATTTGACGGATGCTGAGTAAAATGACGCGTTGCAGATGGTTCTCCTCACGTTGGGGGATTTCCTGGTTGAAATTATGAACTAAAAAAAGAAACACCCATAAAAGAAGTTCTGTAAAAAGCTTAATTAGCTCTAAAGTCCACACCTCATAAACACAGATCTGTCACATTTCCCTCAGGCTTCAACAGTTTCTCCAATAGTTTTTAAAATGACCAAGAAGATTGTAAATTTCTTAAACACCTTTAGTCCAATGGTTTTATTAGAAACTGCCAATCCTGTACTTTAACTGCGGAAGCAAATAAAAAAACTAAAATCTCAGCCTGTTGGGATACGGAGATTTATTTGTAGTTACTGTTTTACCTCAGTCTAGTATTCAGAAAGAAAGCAACTCATTCAGAAGCCTGTTACTAGTCAGCTGAGTGTTCCATTTATTTTCCAGTTTTTATAAACAACTTATATCAAGCACCTTTTGCTGTCCAACTATTAATTGGTTAATCCAAAAAATAATAAAAAAAGGTCAACTGTATTGATGTTATATTGAACAGAAATGGCTGAACTTTCACATGTTGAAGTATTTTTTAGCTGCAGATGCATCCTTTGCTACAAATGATCAAGCCTACACTAAAGGAATGCTGCTGTCAATAAAAGTTTTTTTTTTTTTATCATTTAGAAAAATAATTTATTTTAATGTATTTCTAGTACTGTGTATAAGTGGGGAAAAAAAGTTTAGGTGGTTTAATGAAGAATTTGCCGAGTTTTGTATCCAAATAATCGATTTCTAAATTAATCGTTATTTGCATCTCCATTTGATTTGTAGAAAAATTAAAACCTTTTTACTTTCACAAACGTCCACTACTTTGTGGTATCATGCTCTCGCATAAAACCCCAATAAAGTATTTTCGTTATTTGTTTGCCTTTGAAAAGTTCTGCTCTGGATGCGTGTCATATATTTATTTTATGTAACCTTCATTTAACCAGGTGTGTCTCTGGGTAAGACTGGCAGCAAAACGGCAACAACTACAAACCACAGATATCAAAATACAATATAGGTAATAAACTGTAAGGATCCCCCCCCATAATCAGTGCAAACTTTAGACACAGTTAATTAAATGAAATCATCTGGGCTCAAACAACAACACCCACCTGGAAATTTTCTAACAATGTTTTTGCAAAGCTAACATTTTGAGTTTAACTTGCAAGGAAGGCAAGTTAAACGTGAGACATTGTTTTCACTGGGTTTCTGTTGTGCTGCGCTGCCTTCAGGCCACCATGCTGGTGGAGCTGCTCTGCCTGCTTGTCTTCACCATTCGGCTTGTTCACTACGCCAAGGTGATTCCACGGGAAAAGTTCTGGAAGGACCCAAAGAACATCTGCATCATCGTCGTCCTCTTGGTAGGATTTCACCTGACTCTTTAAAATGCTCTAGTAAATCTGCTTTAGTGCAGGGAGTTAGAAGTCTGGATGCTGTATTTTGAAACTTCGGAGACGCTCCTCAGATGAAAGCTGTCAAAATGACACCATGTTCAAGAACCTGGAGACATTGTATCCCGGTGGTTATTTGTGGGCTTTGGACTCTTCCCTGTTTTTTGAGTGAAATAGTTGCAGTGTGCTGAGCAGAGTTCCTGTCTGTGAACTCGGAGGGCTTGAATGTGCTGAGAAGACGTTCTGGCTGATGTTGTGAAACAGCCCTTAGCCAGAAATATTGTCAAGTCAGCACCTTTGGAGCAGCAGAGGCTTCCTGGTGGCACTACTAGCTAAAACAACATGAAACACTCCTGCTGAACAATTTAATTTACAGCAGCAATTCTTCCTCTCTCTGGAAGGACAGTTTTAAAATTCTTGCATAATGCAATGTGTTTATTTTGAAAGCATAATGTTCCAGTTGTGACCAAAGTTTTCAGCAGTGACACAGTTTAAACCTTCAGGTTTTTGTGGTTACAGATAACATTGTCCTGTGCAGGGTGATCAGATGTTGGCATAAAAACTACAGCAAGTTCTTTATTTCAGGATGTTTTTTATCTGACATTTAGAGCTGAAACAATTAATTGTAAATTATCAACTAATTTAGTATTGATTAACTGTTAACTGGAGCGTACAGACTCTGAAAAATGCCACGTGATGAATGAAATGCATATGCAGAACAATAATTAAACCAAAACTAGATAAAAAAAGTTTACATTTTATAGTTAAGATGAAAAAAACCCAACTACTTTGTAAATACGTTTTAGCCTCACTTGGTTAAAATTTTGTAAAGAAAATGTCCTATTAAAAATCTTTTGCTTTTTAATTATTAAACTGTTAATCCAAAAAGTAGTCAACAGATCTGTCCTACACTATATTGATGTTTTTCTGTATATTAATGGTAGAAATATTTTTAGATGCAGATTAATCTTTTTGTTGTGTTACTACTTTAGTCTTGGCCACATGTGTCAAACTCAAGGCCCGTATGTCATTTTATGTGCGTTTTATAGGCCTATGATTGACTTAAAATAGGATTTGAGCACGAATTGACTACAAACTACATCTCCCATAATGCATTCCGCTTGTTACCGGTCAACATTACGGCTTCTCGCCACTAGAGAGCAGCAGAGTCAACTTAAGCTGCTTATTGATTTTACCAGCGAATAAAGCATCGACAAGCTAACATCAAAATGTCCAAGAAAAAAACATCGATTTACAGATAAGACTGTGAATGAAGATGTGTGAGAGTTGATATCAGGGCGGCAGGTGGCGCTAGACTTTTTTTGTTATCAGTTGTCTTGACCGACAACATAAAAAAATCGGTCATGTACTATTTATATCTGTTAAATTACAAGTATTAACATCGGCTATTTAGCCGCATTTTATGCGGTCTAGCTAATATTCACCGTGAATCCAGATCCCATCACAAATTAAGCAGATAAATGCATCTACATTTTCCTCCGTAGTGACAAAAACCACTGACTGAGGCCTCAATAACTTTTAATAAATTAAATTGAGCGACTTCACTTAAATTAGCGTCACTTCACCCACTGGGGTCTGAACCACTTCCTCCTGGTTCCCATCTGCAGAAAAATCTGCGCTAATTCATCAGTCAGTTGGATCTTTCTGATCAGATCAACTGACTTTTACCGCTTTTACCAGGATTTTTATTTTATTTATTTTTTGCGTGTTTTCACTTCCCCGAAACGGACAGATGTTATGTCTGCACAGTGACGCAAAAAAGTGGGTATACAGGATATGCAACGCATAGGGCGCAGCATCAGAGGGGGCGCCAAAACCCCGTCCTGAGGGGGCGCCAAAACCCCGTCCTGAGGGGGCGCCAAAACCCCGTCCTGAGGGGGCGCCAAAACCCCGTCCGGAGGGGGCGCCAAAACCCCGTCCTGAGGGGGCGCCAAAACCCCGTCCGGAGGGGGCGCCAAAACCCCGTCGGGAGGGGGCGCCAAAACCCCGTCCTGAGGGGGCAACGCGCCGATGATGCTTTCCCATACACTTCAGGGCGCCTTAGGGTAAATGTAGCGAGTTTCACGTATCGTCCTGTACGCTGATAACCCGAAAACCTTACAGCAGTTAAAGACAATATTTGTAATGCAATTCAGAGCATTGGTGCCCCAGAGTTGCGTCATGTATATGACATTATGTTAAGGCAGTGACGTACAAGGAGTAAAGATTTTGGCATTTCAAGTTCTTTTTTCTTTACGGAAGGCCACCAGTAGTGTGTATATATATATATATATATATAATATATATATATATATATATATATATAGTGACTCGGGTTACTTTTTTGTGAGCCAATATCCGTAAATCATTTAGTTCATTAGAATATTATTGAAAAGTTTATCAATTTTAGGAAATGTATTACTTGGTGAATCACGTCATATAGGTTAATCACACACAGACGGACATTTTAAAGTGTTTTTCTGTTAAATGTGAAGATTTTCTCCACAGTTGATGGAAAAAGTTGCATTAAAAATTAGAATATTATGTCAAACCAAGAAAAAATAAACATTGTAGGAAATTAAAATTTCTTGAATATGACTAAGTTTCTCTTGAAGTCATGTGTCTCGGTATAAATGCATGTGTTCCTCTGTGTGTCATCCAGCTCACGTTAATAGACATGATCATCTACGGAGGGCTGAAAGCTGCTAACCTTTACAGCGTTCGCTGGTCTCGAGTGCTGCGCCCGCTCCTGTTGATCAACGTCACAGAAGGACGGCAGGTAAGAGCCTGAACTCAGCAATCAGCAGCCGCTGCTTTGGCCTCCGCTTCAGGAGAAAAACATTCAGCAACATGATCAAATTAATTTTTCAAACTCCCATTGAATTGGTGAGAAATCCCTTTATTTATAATTTACTGGGTGATAAGTTGTCCCGGAAATTGTTGCGCTAAATGTTGCATTGACTACTGCATTAGTCTCCTCACAGGTCTGCCTAAAAATAATCAATCCTCCAGCTGCAGCTGATCCAGACGCTGCTTCTGGAGTTCTGACTAAAACCTGGAAGTTAGAGCACAACACTCAGTTCTAAAGTCCCTACACTGAGAGAAAATACTTTAAAATACTGCTATTAGTTTAGGAATCACTGAACAGCTTAACGTCACAATATATTAAAGACCTGCTGTTGTCATAGCAACCTTCCAGACCTCTCAGGTCTTGTGGTTCTGGTTCTGCTCTGCATCCCCAGAACCAGAACCAAACATGGAGAAGCCATATTTGGCTTCTATGCACCAAAGATGTGCAACAAACTTCCAGAAAACTGCAAAATGGCTGAAACACTGAGATCTTTTAAATCCAGACTAAAATCTCAGCTGTTTAGAGTTGCTTTTGAAACATAATCAATGAAACATTAATCAAAATTTTATGTTTAATAACGTCACTTGACAATTGTTGACTGTGTTCTACAACTTGACGTAAAGCACTTTGAACAGCCTGGTTGCTGAACAAATGAACTTGATTGATGGATGTTTGTTTCTGCGTTCAGCTGCGCAGAGCGTTCAGGAGCATCCGGAACGCTCTTCCTGAGGTCTCCTCTGTCTTCGTCCTCTTCATATTCAGTGTCCTCATGTTCTCCCTCATGGCCCTCAAGCTGCTGAGCAAACGGTACGATGGCTCCGTCTTCATCTTTGGTTTTGAGTGTTTCACACAGAGGTCAGCAAACAGTAGCTTAGAGATGCAAAGAGGGACTTTATGTTTGATTTATCTCAAGGATTGCGTTTGTTGAACTAGAGGAAATTGAGTACAGCGCAGATCAGTGAGCTAATATGAAGCAGATGCTAACTTCAGCAGTTAACCTTTCGCAGTTTTGTAGACGTTTTGTGTTTTGTCTGTCACCATTTTTTTGTATCAAGCCAGAATGTTACTGGTTTCTGCTTGAGTTAAAAGTAGAAGAGGCTTTATTTAACTGAGCATTTTCAGGCTTCCTGACCAACAGTGTTTACTAGAACGGTGTTTTCAACCTTTTTTGAGCCAAGAAACATTGTTTTAATTGAAAAAATCACGCCGAGTTTACGTGCAGCGGCTCTATTTCCCTCCTATAATGCCAGATTGATACTCCTCAACTTAAAAGCTGCATCATAAGAGTTTGAAAACATTCCTCCGTCGTACCTGCTGCAAGCGGTGTTTGTTCTAAATAAAAATTGGCGCGTTCATCTTTGATTTCCAATTTTGATTTCCAATTATTCACTTCCTGCTAGAGAGCCCCCTGGTGGTTGAAGAAAAATCCACTGAAAAGCCACATCGGGACATAAGCCACATGGTTCAAAGCTTAGGAAAAAAGTAGCTGCTTATAGTCTGGAAAATACGGCACCGTAGGTGAAATTGGATAATTTCCACGGCACACCTGACGATCACTCACAGTAGACTAGTGTGCCGCGGCACAGTGGTTGAAAAACACTGTTCTAGTAGACTCAACCACTTCCAACCTGACCCAAACACAAATAAAAGATAAAGTCGGCATCTTCAAAATAAGAGCTCACACTTATTTAACCAGAAATAGTCAGGCAGATCTCAGAGGGGCAAAAACAAGCAGCTTTTTATGCGTTCTTGGTCTCTAACGAGGCTTTGTTTGTGTTTCCCCGATTAGACTGACTCTACTTTGATGTGAAAAATTACAAGAAGTCTTCACAGCACTACAATATTGGTTTCTTTCAGATAAAAAAAAAATTACATCTGATCCAAAACAGATCTTGATTGAGTGATTAAGTGAGAGATTTCTACATGTGTTTTTACTGTTTTGGAACAATTTGCGATCTGACGTGAAATAATTTTACTTGGTGATATTTAGGAGAGTGTTTCCTTAAACTCAATGTTATTTTTGTTTTTCTTTTTTTGTCTGCAGAGACCTGAAGACCATAGAAGGAGCTTTGTATTTCACCAACTACCTGGAGATTGTCTTTGACCTGTATGTCCTGGTCACCACAGCCAACAGTCCTGACGTCATGTAAGAGAACCGTTCACATCTATAAAACATCCCGCCTGTTTTCTTTAGCTTTAATTTACTCCAAAAGCATTTGAAGTTCGGTTATTACAACTTTTACAGATCAAGTCTATTGTTTTCAAATAGTTCTGATATAACACAAGTTGTGAGTCTGAATGTCTACAAGGTTTTCTGTTTTACCTGTGTTGTCAAAACTATTTTGCTACTTTTTTAGGAGACAAAACTATTGGTTATTAAATTCTGTTGGAAGGAAATATATTAATTTACTAAAAAATAAAAAGCAAACTAATTCATTTTCTCTGTCCTTGTTCTGAAAAATTGAACTGAAGTAAAAGCATCACTGATACAACCTATTTTTACTGAAAGGAAAGAAAAAAAACAGCTATACAAAAATTACTCAAGATTAATGCATTTGATACAAAATGCTGAGTAACTGATCAAATTATCAAACATTTAATATTTTAAAATTACATCATCAGATGGAGCAAAATATATAGTTATGAGGAAATTTTGGTATTTTATAGGCAAAAATTACAATAATTCAAATAAGTAACCAAAAATAACAAAATCTGGCAAAAGATTATTTTACAAATCAATTTCTTTAAATTAAAAAAAACTCATGAAACATCAACAAAATTTGCAGGTGTGTGTTGGTGTCTGGTGAAGTTTTGGTTAAAACATGTTTGTTCTTAATTCAGTGGGTAGAAAATCCAGAATTTTCTTTTTGTAAGAGAATAAATAAAATGACTAAAGTAAAAAGTGCAGTGTAGTAAAAATACTCCTAAAAGTATGTTTTGTTTTGTTGTTTTTTTAAGTTACCCAAGTGAATGTAATTGAGTAAACATAACTAGTTACTACCCAACTATGATCTTTGCATTGAGCAAAAAGTTCTACTGTAATTTATAGAACTGAGACTCTAAAACCACATGAACTGTTTCTGCCTTCTGAGATGCACAGAAGGAAGGAACTGAACTGTGACTTTGCATTTTTGACTGTTTCTTGTAAACATGTAATTTTCTGCAATAAACACAGTCTGTTTCTCGTTTGCAGGATGCCTGCATACAACGCCAACTCTATGTTCGCCCTGTTCTTCATCTTGTACATCCTGGTCAACACATACATCTTCATGTCTGTCTTCCTGGCTGTTGTGTTCAACAACTACAAAAAACACCTGAAGGTAACAGACTGACTGATATAGAAATGTTTTTTTTTTTACAACACAAATAAATTTCTTCTAGAACTAATACTGTCACAGTTGTATAAATTCTTGTCTTGTTAGCTTTATTATCCCTTTGCAATGTTTGAATTGTAAACTAATGATAAAAACCTAACAAAAAATTAAATATTCTGTGGTTCATTTAAGCAGGACCACTGTTAAGGAAACCAGCAGTTTTTCGCATTGGAAAAATTGAGATCAAACCTGGAAAATAAAAATGTTTTCCATGTATGAAGCGACATTTATCCTGTATATGTTGCAGGATATATAGAGGATAAATGTCCGTTTCTTAAAAGAAAACGGATCTTATTGACCCTTTGCACGTGACGACACACTATGACGGACGTCAAAACAACCAATATGCTCCTGTAAAGTCTGTCAAAGACGCACCTCTGGTATCCTGATATCGCTTCCATTTAGTTGATTTCTAGGTAAAAACGGTTACAGGGTGCTGCGGCTGCACAAATAGGCAAGGTTAAAAACCAAACTTGTAATTTTATTGTATGAGGAGAGAGGCAGCAGGGGCAGATAGCGAAATGACTGTAAGCCCTCGGTGTAACCGCGGATTTGCAGTGAACACTTTTTACAAAGTAAGAAGATTAACCTTCATGTATTTTATAAGTACGTGTGATTAGAACGATATCAAATATCGCATTATGAAGACCGAACGAGTCTAACCATTGGTAACCATGGAAACGATACATCACTGTCATATAGCCTAGCATGTATGGAAAATATTTGGTTAAGCGTCTTCTGTACGTTTTTAATGCTGCTCTGGAGTAAAGGGAGATGCTGTTTATGACAAAATCTTATATATCACGTGGTTTGAATTCAGGCAAAGTCGGTAATTTGACCAACACATCAGGAGGGAGGAGGTTCGGGTTTCTTAACTTGCAATTATGAGCCCCAACCAGGTGTGTTGCGTTCAGACAAATTAGCTCGACTGGAATAAGACAAGCAATGAATAAACTGACAATTTGGGAAAACGACTTCAGTCACTCGGCTCAATACTCCCGATCTTCATTTTCGACGTCCTTAATGGCGCCATGAATGACTCAGTGACGAAGTTGCAAAGGGTCAGAAGAGGCAGATGTAAAACTTTAGAGGTGTTACAATCTAAATGCATGGATGTACTTCAATACCTTATTGAAGCGGCTTCTACTTAAACAGAATCTGTTAGCCTAGAATTAAACTCCAAGCTGCGTTTTCCCCACTCTTCTTCTTCTTCTTCTTCTTGTATTATCACCATCTACTATGCTGGAGTGTGGACCAGAGTATTTCCCTTTGATCTAAATTCTCATAAATAATCCTGTTTCCTTCAAAAATCTAATAACTGCTATATTTATTTTATGTTTATTTAATATCTTATTTAATTTTAATGTCTCTATCATATTTCATAATTTCTTGTCTTAGCTTCTCTCTACTTGCTGCATACTTTTCACAATGAATTATTACATGTTCTACTGTTTCCATATCCATACCACATTCACAACTACCTGTTGGATGTTTACCTATCAAATGTAATGTTTTATTTAATCCGGTATGTCCAATTCCCAATCTTATCATCACTACTTGTTCTTTTCGATGTTCTCCAATAATTTCCTACTTTCCTTTGTATATTAAATAAATGACGACTTTTAGTTCCTTCCTCCCATAATTGTTGCCATGTTTTCCCCACTCTTCTGTTTTGCTTCCTTAAAACAGGAGGAGATACGGCAGCTGGTGAGGGCCAAACGGCACAAAATGGCGCGAGCGTTCGGCGTCCTGCAGGAGCAGAGGGAGGAAGGCGGCCCGCCTGTGGTGAGCCATGAAAACTGGAACAAGCTGGTCCAACAGGCGCGACCCGACATCAGCAGCGCCCACAGAGAGCTGCTGTGGAGAGTCTGCGACGACGGCAACCAAGGCTTCATAGGTGGGTCAGGAACCGGGCCGAACCGCACGTCCATCAACACCGAAACATGGAACTTTTACAGAAATAAGCTTAATGTTAAACAGATGAGACCTTCACTGCTTGGGCCCAACCAATATAAATTATATTTAACTGAAATAAACGTATCAAAAAAATGATGCCAGTTATGATCAGAGGATCGAGGAATCTTTTGGAAAAAATTTACCTTTGAGTATTTTTATTTTTAGTTGAGTAATTTTTTAATAATGTATTGCTACTTTTACTTGAGTAAAATTTCTGGATTCTCTACCCACTGAGTAACTTGAGGTCAAGTTAAAGTTTTTTTATAAAGCATAGTTAATACGGCTTTAGTTGGCCAAAGTGTTTCACAATAATTACATCATAACAGACGTATAAATAAATAAAACAATGAAAGTTTGACTATAAGTAAATAAAGTGGGAAGTAAAATACTAAAGAAATAATAATATGCTTGGTTTCAGTTGCAGCAATTGCTCAAAAACTTGAATTAATTAAGTTATTTTTTTCTCTTTTTTATTTTAAGTGGTGTTGAATGTCAGGGAAAATAGACGTGTTTTCAGTCTGGACTTCAACTGACCTCACTTTTGTTGCAATTATGTTATTCATATAAATTATTTTAATTTTGCTCTTTAAGATGCAAACATTTCTACATAATAGTATGTTTTGATCTGTTGTAATTTTTAACTATTAAATGATTGGAGTTTTGATCAATTACTCGGTACTTGAGTAGACATTTTACCAAATACTTTTTCACTCGAGTAATTTCTTGGATGGCTACTTTTTACTCTTGAGTAAAGATGTGCTGAAGTAGAGCTGCTCCTGGTTGAGTAAATGTTTTGGCTCTCTGTCCTCCTCTGGTCGTGATGCAGCTCAGTCGTCTCCTCACAGCGAAGATTTGCTCACTCATTTTCTTCACACCGTTCCTCTACATGCAGGAAGTCAAACTGCTTGATCATCCAGTTCTGCTTAGGTCAGTTCGTCCAAACAGAACAAGCAGTTTCAGACGGACATATTTGTTTTATTTCGTAATAATAAAATCAATCAAATTGGCCAGTTGTGATGAAAGATGGACCACAAATGCAAAAAGAAACTCAGTGGTTCTTAATGCATCATGTAGGAAGCAATGAGAAAATTATATATAAATTAGGTAAAGCTGGTTGTTATTAGACTAAACTAGTGTAATTTAGTGTTTTACCCTCTTTATTACTTTTATAAGTCAACCATACTAATTAAACATAAAATAAAATTGCAGAACACCAGTTTAGGAGAAATGTCAGACCTTTTATTATCTTGTGTTAGATTCAAACTTTTATCAAAAGTTGTTTATTTTTTCTTCTATTGTCTAATGAAAGTCATTGCACTACATTTTTAATTGGCATACTGCAGGTTACACAAGATGCAATTATTGACTGACCAAAGTGTTTAGTTATTTTGAATTTTTTGATGAAACATCTGGCTCTGAGGTCGAAGTGGCTGTTTGTGGTTGCTCAGAGTGAGAAATGCACAAACTGCCAGCTCATCGTCTGTTGCAATCGGAGAGAACCCGCGATTAAGACCTTTACTGTGAGAAACCAGGCAGTTACTGCAGCAGACATCAGATTCCTGTCCTTAAAAATCACCTGTTATGCTTCCTTGAACAGGTTTGGGATATTTCTATGGAATATGCAAAATATGTTCATTACATTTTTGTTCGAAATCGTTCTTGGATAATGAAAGTTTAATCCTGTCATTTATTCCTTTTTTGAGTTCCTTTCAGAATGAGCTGTTTTATGGGGTCTTGTCGTTTAAATCCCAATAAGCTGCTTCTGGCAACTTTTACACTCACATGAAAATGGTTGCACACAGATGTGCAACGATAAAACTGTGTATGTCTTTGAGAAGCATAAGTAGGGCCTTCTGCACAACCAACAAGTGGTTTCTGCATGGCAAGTCAACAACAAAACAGTTCCAGCAGCCATTGTACAGCACATACAGAGGTAAAACCAGCTGAGCTTGATGGGGTTGCAGGGTAACGGACTGGGTTCAGCTGGGATTGCTAGGTGAAGGCCAGTGCCTGCTGATTTGTGACGTTACATTTGAGAGATTTTTAAAATGGCTCATTTTCCAGATCCCATAAAGCATTTTGAGTCTGGAAAGAAAACGAACAGCTTTATTTTTCTTTTTTTAAATACTTGGGTTGTTTTTAGAAGCTCTAGAAACCCCACATGGAAATACAAAGACATCCAAAATGTACATTTCGCATAATGGACTCCCTTCAAACTTTATTTTTATTCTGCACCTTTTTTCTCATCTTTCTCTTCCTTTCCTTCTGTGTTGATCTTATAATAAACACATGAATAAATGCACTGACCCTCTGTAACTTGCTGCCCAGTCCTTGTTGGACTGATGTTTCAGTTAAATCTGTCTAATGTGATTTTTGCTGCAGCAGCAACTGGCTCAGGTTGCATTTGTGTGACCATGTGACGTGATAATGATGCGGAGGGATTGTTGGGTGTTTAACCGAAGCAGAGAAGCAAAGTCAGCAGTGTGGTTGTCTTATCACGATGTTGAAAGAACAGGGAGATAAATACCATATTGGTTAATATTGTTATCACAGCAATATTATCGATGGATACCGATATCTCAAATTATTGGTTCATCCATATTCTCAAACCTCTGTCCGCATTTATCTTGATTTCCTGCACAAGTTGAATAGTTTTTAATTGCATTTGTTTTAAAATTACATGACTGTCATACACTTTATACGACACCAATCTTGTGTTGACACAAAAACTGGTTTTAGTAATAAGAAATCTGATGCAAAGATAAACACGTTGGTCCCCGAAATGTGAGAATATTGCTTAAATATCCATATATATTCTTCTTGTTGACTGAAGTCATGCAGATATTGCAGATGGAATTTAATTTTGTACTAATTAAACCTTAAATTGCTTTATTCTCTTCCTTTTTTCCGGGTTGTTGATGGTTAGGTAAGGTGGCTTTTGTCCAGCTGGCCGATCTTCTGAACATCGAAGTGATTACGCTGAAGTCCAGACCGCACCCACTTCAGAGTCTGATCCCCAGTTTCTACGAGTCGAAACCGAGCCGCTTGCTCTGCAGAGTGGTCCAACACCGGTGAGCCCTCTGTACTTATTATTGCACAAGAAAAAAACATAAACAAGCAGAATATTGACTGCATTATTCTTTTAACTTCAGGGGCTTTGTCATCACCTTCGACCTGATCATCCTGGTGAATGCCGTGTTTATCGGCCTGGATGAGGAGAATCCGCTGATCTCCAACTCGGAGTGGGCTTTTCTGGCGCTCTACGTTCTGGAGATCCTGTTGAAACTCTACGTGTTTGAGCCCAGAGCCTTCTTCTCCAAACACAGCTTCTGGAACTGGTGAGAACGAGTTTGGAATGAAAACCACCTACACTTGAAGTTTCATTCTTTATTATATTTTGGTGATTAATGTCATGTATTTATTTAGTTTTTAAAAAGAGGAAGCCTGGAAAAGCTAACAACTTGGATTAGCGGTGCAGTTTTAGTTTCCACATCACTGTTCACATTTTGTGTTTTTTTGCCTAAAATGTTTCCTCAAAAAACATTTTTCTTTTTGTTTTTAGCAAAGTGAATAAAAAAATGTAACGGCTTTCTTTCAGCAACAGGTGGGGGAGGAGCAGCAATTCCTTATGCCCAGAGACACTTTCTCTCTTTTGAAGCACCACTTTAAAAGATAACGTTTTAATGGTTTAAATGGTAAAAATTCGGCACTTATGAACCCATAACTGTGACTAACTCATGCCTACTTATAAGAAAAATAGTTCTGCTTTTTCCTTATATTTATTTTATTAAACATACTTGTCTGTTTTTTGCTGGTTCAGTATATAATTCCACATATTTCATTTTAGAAAAATCGCTTATAATTTATGGATTATTACCCCATCGAGGTGAAATATGAAGCCATGTAGCTGCTTTATTTCTGTCAGGTTTTATCCGTTTGGTGTAAAATCCACTGAGCTAAATATCACAAAGAGAAATTTAATTAATAGACGGGTCGGTGTTTGGGTGGAGAAGAACCCAAAACAAAGTCTGGTTGCTTTACGTTTGTTTTATCAAAGCAGCAAAACTATTTACCCTTTCGCCTGATTTTTAAAAATGTCATAATCAACTAGCCGTGTTGCATCCATTTCACACAGCTTATCCACATCCCAGATTATAAGCACCAGGTATGTGTCACATCTCCGCTCTCATCATTGGATCTTTTTCGCATCGCGCATCCAGAAGCGCTTGCAGCAGCTTTTTGGTGCTTTAAGCAGAAGTTTTATTCATTTGGGAGCAAAGCAGCTTCGGAGTCATGAAGCTCAGTTTGTGGCCAGAAAGTCTGAAAGTAAAAACTTCAGAGTTGCTTCATGAAACAAAGTGGATTATTACTGGGTTTTTTACTTCCAGACTTCTCTCTGTGTATATTTGTAAAAGTGAATGCAAACAGCCTGCTATATCACAACTGCACCAAAACATTTGGTTGTTTTTCTGGTTTGTTGGTTTTGAGTTTCGAGAATGCCCTCTTTTTCAGAGAAGATCTTTGAGTGTCTTTCACCAGACCATCTGGATGTAAGAAACCAAATTGAACAATGTTCATATAATAATAATTATAATAATAAACTAATTTATTTATACATGAGATTGGATAGTTTGAGTATTTATCTCCAAAATTTATATAAATTCTTTACAATGAAGTGAACTAAACCAGTACACACCAGTTTGAGGAAATTCATATAAGATGGTGTCTTTTTACTTTGTAAGTTGGTATAAAATGTTTTTTCACTAGATGAGCATAGCCTCATTCTGCTAAGATTTAATTTTTATACTTCTGCAAATAAATCACACTTTTTAAGAAGATATAAATAACCCAGTCTGTCATTTGGGACTGTGCAATGTTTTTATTTTTAATATTTCAGTTTTGACGACTAACGATATTAAGTTTCCTCTCTGTTCCACTGGGTACATAATTTAGTAATATAGTAAAATTTAGTGAAGATATAATTCCCACATCTTAAGCCTGGTTGAAAGGCTCAGGTTGTATAATCATATGCGAATATTTAAAATTAATCTTCACTTAAAAATGACCAACGACTGAAAACAAAGATTTAAGAACCAAGATAACAATGTTCTGCTGGACGCTGGTCCATTTTAAAGAGACGGACGTTGGATAGGAACCAATCAGCTGCTGCCGTCTCTTCTGGTCAGAGTCAATAAAGACGGACAACAGGAAAAGCAAAGAGACGACCAAAGATCTTCTGTGGAGGAAGATGCATTCTATGACCAATAAACCAATAAAAACAACCAGAATCACAGCCAGGGTCAGACGAAAGCCTCATTCGGTTTCTATATGCTGCCATTTTATGGTATAAGTAATATTAGGACATTTTTTGACATTATTGCTTATATTGTACTTTTCTTTTTGTTTAGAGTGATTTATGGCAAACTTCTCTTTCTAGTAATGAATACAACAAATCAGGCTTTCTAATGAGTATTATTAGCAATAAATTGTAATTATTAGGTTCATAAGAATATAGATATTTGTACCATCTATGATGTACTTGTGCATCTAACAAAGTAACTATTGGGTTGAGTAAACTTTGCAGCCCAGAGTGTGGCCCTCCAGAACAGGTGGTTGAAAGAAATGAAGACTTTTCTCTAATTAAAGCAAAATTATTACTCAGAAATTAAATTCACACAAAGTACTTGTCCTTCAACAAGTGTATTTTTTGCCATTTCTTTAAATTCATTGTAAAAATATCCACATTTATCAACTCCTTTCTACTTAGAAACACTATAGAGAACCCAAAGTTGCTTTTACATAATTAGTAAACCTTGCATTTTTAAAGAGTTATTAATTATTTTTTGGGAGGCCCTCGTGAGAACGACTTTAGACACCACTGCTTTACACCTTTCTTGCTGCAGCTGCTCCAAGTATTTTCTTTTAGTTTCATCATTCAGTTGCCTGCAGCCCTGCTGAGCAGAAATGCAGTTGCCTCCCACCACAGATGTTTGCAATGGGGAGTTTACATGCTTTGAATGGATTATAAGAAGTGGATGGAGAACACAGTTTCAGTTGGAGAGAAAAAAAATCACCCATTTGGGCAAAAGTTGGACACCTTACAAAAACACTTTATTTTTCTACATTGTAGAGTCCCTGCTGGAGAAAAAAGTTGTTGTAAAATAAATTATTTTCATGTCTTAGCGATGTTCTCTGTCCAGTTCTCTTAAAACATTCTCATTGAGTTTCTGTAGCTCAGCATATCTATATCTGCCAACTGAAAACAGCTTTTTGTCTCTAGGTTTGACACCATCGTCGTCGTTGCTGCTCTTATTGCCACAATCGTCAACTCCGCCTTAAAGTCATGTAAGAGCTGCTTTTTCTTCTAATGTATAAAACTGAGTTTATCTTTAATGTGGTGCTTGAAACAACACAGTAGCTGTAGAGGCACCAATTCCTCTCGACCGCACTAAGGGACAAGAGTGTAAAGAAAATGGATGGATGGACAAATGGTTGTTTTGCTTGTTGGGTTTTTATTTAACTGTGAACTCTTGGTTGTTAAAAAAACAATCTGATAAATCATGGAGGTTACGACAAATTTTTATTTCTTCTGATTTTTTTTTTTTTAAAGAAATGCATAATTCAGTCTCTTTTTAGCTGCTTTGCATACTAAAAACACTTTTAAAGTTCCTACAGTGGGTCTTAAAAGTCCCTTTTGACACTGTTGGGTTCTTATGATTAAAAAAACGCAATAAAAATCTGCTATTCTAACTGATTTGCTGTTGCTGCTCCTCTTTATATCGCTGCCTGATGCGATATAAAGTTTTTCACTGTTCGTAAAAACAGCAATTTACCTTTTAACAAATGGTTGATAAGCTATGATGGCACAACATCACATTTATGAGACAAATTTATTAATTATGTCTCATAAATGTAAGTACAATATGTTCTGTTCTGATGCAGCGGGCGGATACACCAGCCGACAGGTTCTGGACATTGTCTTCATCCTGCGAGTCCTCAGATTGATCCGGGTGGTGGACAGCATAGAGAGGTTTTAAATGACTTACATTCTCACTCATAAATCTCCATCTGGTTGTGGATCATTTATTTATTTGTACAAATCAGCCAATGATCAAATCCACTGTGTTCAATAAAAGTCAGATGAACATACAATCCCTTTTCTGTTGGAGTCTCTTCCATACTTCCTCATGGTGGAAACTCCATCTGACTGTAGAATTAGAATAAACCTCAGAGTAGTTTATAGTTTGATTTCTACATCATCCTTTGCTGTTTTTCCCCAACTGATCGCCTCACTTTGTGTTGTCAATTTATCATCTGAGTTGATGTCTGTGCCCATTCATGCGGCTAAGCTAACAAAGAAATGTACATGTTTTTAGGTTTCGTGCGATCATCAACACACTGATTAGAATTGGTCCCGCCATTCTTACATTTGGACAGCTCATTCTCGTAAGTAGCAGTTAAATTCACTTTCATTCCTCCTGCAGTCTGTCAATGTCTGGATAAAAATCTGGTAAAAGCTCCAACTTCAAATTATCTGCAGTCCTTCTACAAGTCATTTTCTCAACACTATGTTGTTTTCAAATAGCTACATCTCTGTAGTGGGAACCTAAAGGTAAAGGCCTAAATTGTGTCCAGGATGCGGCTGGACACAATTACTCCATGGACACTGATTATTTTTCCCCAGGCTGTTTCTCCAATGAACATTACATCCTAAGTAGTCAGCTGCTTTGTGAAACAAAATAAGCATTTCACCACTGTCACAAAATTCCTTTTTCTTTTTTATAACAAAAAAATGACTCCAAAGATGTGCATGTGTTGTACCTTATATTATTTCTCCTAAATGTATGCATTTATACTTTCTTTGTACTCTATGGAAGCTTGAAAATCAAAATCAGATTTCTTATTTATGCACATGATGTTGGTCAGTAAAGTTAATTTTGATTCTGATATTTTAAAAAAAACGTCAAATTTTATTTTTTCTTTTAAACATAGCTTAATATGTTTGCTTCTGTTTAGCAGTAAACAAAAATTACTCCATAGGATGGAAGAAAACCATTGGTTCTGTAAATGTGACGTCACCAGAACTCCGCCATGACGGACGTCATAACAGCCAATGCGCTTCTTTATCTCATCTGTAACCTAATTTCGCTTTTATTTAGTTGATTTCACTTTAAAAAAAAGTTACAGGATGCTGCGCGGTCGGCTGCATTAAACGGACAAGGATAAAAACCAAACTTGTCATTTTATTTTCTGACTTTTAATGAGGAAAGATACAGCGGCGCTGGATAGCAGCCGCCATTCATAACGACTGGCAGCTGTTACTAATAATGACCGTCAGTCTTCGGTGTAATCACGGATTTGCAGGAAACACTTTTTACAAAGTAAAACGACTAACCTTGATGTACCATATAAGCAAGTATGATTAGAAAGATGTCAAATATTGCTTTATGGAGAAGGTGCGTTTGGTCGTTGGTAACCATGGAGACTGTGCCGCACCGTCATGTAGCCTAGCATGTATGGGGGTGAAAACGTGGCATCTCGTCTTTTGTTCGTTTTTAATGCTGCTCTGGTGTTGAGTGAAACATCGTTTATGACATAGTGATACAAATCATGTGGTGTGAATTCAGATAGTCGGTAATTTGATCAACACATCAGGAGGGAGGAGGTGTAGGTCGTTTTCTAAACTAGCTATTTTGTAAATATCGCAGTCTATGAGCCCCGACCAGGTGTGTGACATTCACAGACAAATTAGCTCGACTGAAACTAGAAGAAGCCATGAATAAACGGGCAAAAACAAGTTTGGAAAACCATTTCAGTCGCTGTGTTCAAAACTCCTGTCCCTCACTTCCGACGTCCATCATGGCGCCTCGAAGTGATGTAGTTGCAAAGGGTCAATAACATAAAGACTCTTTGTTCTCCAAAGTTAAAACAGTTTATTATTAGACAACTCCTGATCTAACTATTTGAAACTATTGTGTTATTTTTAAAGACATTTTAGGCTAAATTGAATGTTTGGACATGAGGCTGTAAGCTGTTTTTGTTTTGTTTTTTTCCTCAGGTGGTGTATTATGTCTTTGCCATGGTGGGGATGGAGTTGTTCAAAAACAAAGTGAAGTTCTATGAAGACATCAACAACTCGGAGAAGGCATACTGCGGAAACCCGTTACTGAAAGACAGCACATTTGCACAACTCAGCTACTGCAAAAATAATTTCAATAATGTGGTTTCCTCCTTCATCCTGCTGTTGGAGCTCACTGTTGTCAACCAATGGCACGATATCCTTTACACCGTCAATCACTGCTGCCTACAGGGTTTTCCCTCACTTTTTACAAGAAAATATTTAAATTATCTGGAAGTTAGATTTTATATTTGAATCCATTTTCATTCCTTAATCTGATCCCACTGCTCGGCAACGGATTTGCCACAGTCACTCATAAATCTGCCCTGATCTTCTTCGTCCTTTTCCACGTCATGGTTGTGATCATCATCATCAAGTATGACCAGATGTTGCCAATCCTACTCTTCGGCATCGTCTCCAGCAACAAAAACAAATAATTTTCGTGTCTGAACACAGTTACTGAAATTAATATGTGGTGTTATTATCAAAGAGTAACGCTAAGTGTTGATTACTGGGAGACGATGTAAATACTCAAGTGTCCCATAACTTGAGTTAAGTGTCCCATAACTCACTTTACCTATTCACCTAACTATTAGTTAAATTTATTAACTAATAGTTAATAAATTTAACTATTAGTTAAATTTACTTACTAATTTTTAGAATGCAATTCAACATCACAATATCAGCATTCTAGCAATTTGAGGTGTGCTGTCATGAAACTAAGAAAACCTTTGATTTCAAATTGGTGGTTTTACAACAAATTTTATTCAATGTTTATTAAATTTGATGCTTCAAGTAAGAATTAGTGTTGACTTTTGAATTCTCCCAATATTAGTTTTATGATATTTGCCAACACCTGAACAATTTTGAATTATTCCAGTAACTCAAATTTACAGAGTGGGTCAAATAATTCCGTAATGTAGATGATTCAAATAAAATTTAACTGGATTTAGATCGAATAGCTTTGTGGATTTCTGTTGGAGGAGATGTAGAGATGAACAATGCCATATTTACACAAAGTAAAATGGTTTCTCTCCTGTTTTTCAGTATCTTTGTGGCGTTTGTTCTCGAGGCGTTCTTTGTGGAATACTCTGTGGGTAAAGGTGATCTGCAAACATCTCTAGAGAGGAAGATTGAGGAACTGGAGCTTGCCGTGGCACAGTAATGTCACCTTGGTCCTAGTATGCTAGCATGATTTGTACTTAACACTTAACATGAAGGAGGCTTTTGGTTGTGTCTGTATCAGGACTGTGATTTATTGTGCACACTCTTTGCAGATTACTTTTGTTGAGGATGAGGGTGGAAGGGCTGTATGCGACTGATTTGTTTCTGCTGAGTTGTACTTTCATATCTTTACCGTTTCAACAGGGAGAAACTGGAGGACAATTTGGTCAACGCCATGGAAACCACTGACAACGACTTAGGATCTGGACAGTCACCCACAGCCAACCTGCCTTCGCTACTGTTTAAAGTTGCTTCCAAAAGTAAGTTTACAAAGCAGTATTACTTTTCAATGAGTTTCGATCCTTTCTACTTTTGAAAGTTTGGTGTGCTTCAGCTTTGCAGAATCTGATTCATCCATGGTTTGTTGGAAAAAGCGTAAAACGCCTTGATATTTTTGGGGGTTTCGAAAAGAGCAGGAGATTTTAGAGACAGACCCAATTTCAAAGGCGTTGAATATCTAAGTTGAATTTTTTAAGTCGTAGCATTTTCATAACAACTGATGCTAATATAATTACTTGATAGTACAATTTTATAGCACGTAAATAATAGTTCTCTCTTAACAGTACCTAGATTAGTGCCATCCTTTCTGCTAATTTACTATGTGCCCCTGTTTATGTGACTGTAAAATTTTGAGTGTCTTTCTGTCCTTGTTGACCAGTGGATTGTTTTATTATCTTGCAGGATACCGGACGGTGGACGCGTTGTTGCAGCGGATGTTTGAGGCGGACCTCGACCCAGAAGATTTCGCTGAGAACGACATTCCTGAAGACCAGGCTGGGAACTTTGAAAATCCAATATTTGGAGTAGCATAGACAACTCGGCACAGTTTTATAGCATATGTATAAAAAAGGGAAATTGTATCATTAGACATAGTTTTACATGTTGAAATGTGATGCTTAACCAGTGCAATGCATCAGCTGTTTGTGTCATGACCCGAGGTTTATTTTTATACTTGCGTACAAAAGCAAAAAGTGTAGAATCAAAACAAATTTGTATTTTCACATAAAAGCATGTTTACATTGATGTCTTGTGTGTTGAAATATTTGAGGGAAAAAAACATTGTAACTTTTTCAGATGAAACAAGCAAACTTGGATTTTTATTTGCACTGAAAAAGCAAAGGGCATGTTGTATTTATTTTCTGTTCATCTCAATAAATGGCATTAAACTCACTATATTTGAAGAGTTTCTAATCAGTTTTGGCATTTATTTGAATGATTGTGGTAAAGTAAACATAATTCAGTTTGATTTTATAAGACAAATAAATAGAGAAATTTTACATTACAGCCACAACATAAAGATTTGGAAGAAAGGCAAATAAAACGCACAACATTCTGTTGTGGAAGAAACAGGGGTGGCGAAATCCCCCTACTGGCGATTACATGTAACTGCAGCCAACGGGGTATATATTGTGAAAATGTTTTCTTTCACAGTTTTAGGTTGCAAAATGAAATCTCAACAAACATTCTTTAAAATAAGATGTAACTACAATATAATGCACCATTAATCAATACTGATAATAGTTCTTCACAAACACAGGAAAGTGCACCATTCCTGGAAATCATGCAATACAGGGATGATGCACATAGTGGACAGAGAGAACCCTTATTCCATCCCCTGTTTCAAAGATACAAAATAAGATGATGAATTAGTGATTTATGTCATTCCATGTTGCTCAGCAGTGATGAATTAACTTAAACAAGCAACATCAAACTGAAAGAAAATTTATAGGTTAGGAAAATATGGGGTTAGGCCAGACAGATTTGTAACAACTGCTACAGCAGCCTCTAGTGGACAGGAGACCCAACTGCAGCTCTCACTGCTTCTTTCTCCCTGGATGCTTTTGGAGTACATCTCCTCAGAAGATGTTGATCTCTTAAATTAGAGTTACTCTGGTAATTTAAAAGGTTCCTGAGTGAGTAGTATTTGTTATTTCACAAAGGTAGGAAAGTGCACCATTCCTGGAAATACTGCAATACCGGGACGATGCGTGGAGTGGACAGAGCGAGCTCTTATTCCATCTCCCTGTTTCAAAAATCTATTTAATATACAGTCCCCAAGTGGAGACATATCAGATATTAAACTGATAAGAACAGAAACTACACACTGATCTTAGCCAAAAGGCCGAGAAGCGATGCCACACAACTGGCGAGGAAAACAAGTCATTCTGACTGGCCTCACTTTCACTCACGGTTCCAAAACTTGCTTTTTTTCATAGACAACTGCTACAGCAGCCTCTAGTGGACAGGAGACCAAACTGCAGCTCTCACTGCTTCTTTCTCCCTGCATGCTTTTGGAGTACATCTCCTGAGAAGATGTTGAAATGCTGATCTCTTAAATTAGAGTTACTTTGTCAATTTAAAAGGCTGCTGAGTGAGTAGCAATTATAATTTCACAAAGATAAGAAAGTGCACCATTCCTGGAAATACTGCAATACCAGGACGATGCGTGGAGTGGACAGAGCGAGCTCTTATTCCATCTCCCTGTTTGAAAGATACAAAATAAGGTGGTAAATTGGTGATTAATAGCATTCCATGTGGTTCGGCAGTTGTAAATCAACGTAAACAAGCCACATCAAACTAAAACATAAAAGATGAAAATGTGCTAGAAACTTTCAAAAGTTGAAATTTTTCTCAAAAAAACTGAAATTTTGAGATTCATCTCAAATCTTTTAGAACAAACTTGGAAATTTTTGAGTTTCAAAATTGAAACATTTTCAACTTTGCAAATTCAGAAATTTCAAAATCCCCACATATTTTTCCAGAATATTTTTGACTTTTCAAACTTCTCTATAAAGTTTCTTAGATTAATCTAAAAAAACGTTGTTTTGGCTGAAATTTATTACACCTTATATGTACTAGTTTGAAACAGTAGGTTAAAAAATGAAGCACCGGCAGTTCTGTGATTTCCCAGTTTGCCTCTGTGTGTGTGTGTGAGAAAAACCATGAAATAAAGAACGACAGGACACAGCTCCACATCACCAAGACTTTACTTCACAGCTCAGTGCCCTGCAGCCCCAGACTAACACAGGCTCCAACATTCAGCACAAGTTTGCACCAAATCTAAGCAGGAATAACTTCCTCTCATGGTTAAACCCTGTTTTTCTCATGCGATCAAAAGAAGAAATAAAATGGCCTATTACCAACACACTGGAACACAAGGTTAAAGACTCGGGTTTACTATTCGCTTGGCAAGATAAAAAATAAAGATGTCTTTCATGGAAATGATTCTGTTATGTACAATTTTAGAGAATAAACAAAATAAACCCTCAAAAATAGAATGTTTAAAGCATGCCCAATGTCACACCATGAGGAGGAGGCGAGTTTCTCTTGGAGTCCGTTCTTTATGCTTCTCTTCATTCACTGCGAGTTCAGAATATATTTGGGAATCTTTTACATGCCAACATAACTCGGCGCTAAATCCACTCCAATTTGGCTTATTTATGGAAAATAAGATGGGAAGATCTATATTAAACCACTTTTAATACAGTTTTCCCTGTACAGATTCAATGCATTTGTGATATACTTTACCATGCAATGTGAACCAAGCAGAGTATTGTCGGGAGAAGACTAGCATAGTTGTGGAAAACTGGGAATACTGTGTTATATGAGAATATCTGAAAACGGGGGCCATGACTCTCGCCTGGAGGAAGAAGAGGAAGTTAAATCAGGGATCAACCAGGGAGCAGCAGAGGCATCCGTAGCACCGTGGCAGCAACGCTCCTGAACGACAGTCAGTCAGGAAACTGGAAGCCCAAATACAGTTCAGTTCGCTGTCCTTCAAAAAACATACAACGTCCGTTTCCATTCGATCAATTTGAGGTTATTGTAACACCAGAGTCTCTTGCTGTGAAAACCTTTGAGGCGTAGCTGGACAGGAGACTGATTACACACCAACAGGTCTGGGATCCGAGTCCCTCTGTATTATCTAGCAGGCACCGCCTTATCCCTGGCATTCGCTTTCGCTTTAACCCCGCCGGCGGGTTTGGGCCTGGGCCTGGCAGGCGCAGCGGCTGTGGAGGTCTGGGCGGTGGCTTCCTGGGAGGCGCTGCGGCGCATAGTTGTTGTAGTCCTGGGTGGCAGCATGGGGACGGTGGGGGTCCGGACCGAGAGGGGCTGCCTGGACGGGCAGGTCCTCTGAGGAGACGGGCTGTCAGTCCTGCAGTGGGTGGAGCTGAGGCTGCGGCGGCCGCCCAGCAGGGCGCGTAGCGGCGTGCGTGGGCTGCCGTGTGGACCGGAGGCGGCTGATGGGCGAGGACAGGAGGAGGAGGAGGACCGGGATGAGACGGGCTTAGGCTTCTTTTGGGTGGCTAGTCCAGCTTTCTGACTTCTGTGGAGAAATGAGCACATATTAAGTTATTCATGCACTGCAAAACATCTGAAGGTGGTTTAACTTGGAAATGAAAGTTCACCTGTTGCCTGGAAAATGCAATTTAACTCAAGAAGAAAATTTATTTGGTTTCAACATGAAGCTGATTTAACAACAAGAGACAAGTTGTTAATCTTGAATTTTGAGTTGTAACTGAATTCAATATTATTTCACAAAGTGTAAGACAAAGCCTGTCCTCGCCTGGTTAAAGAGCCACATTCCTCTATTATTTCACTCACATTATCAAGTTAAAATAGCTACTTATTTTACTTTAGAATAATTTAAATTCTTGTTTCAAGTTGCATGAACAAAATTTCTGATCTGATAATGAATTTTATTAAACGTCACAATGAAATCAGCTCAGAAACATTTAGTGTGATCAGGACTTTATCCCCAGGCTTTAAAATAAGCATAAAGAAGATAAAACAACAAAAAAGAGTCAGATCAATGTAAGGCACTTCCAACTCACTCAAAACTTTCAGATTAAATAATCAGCTGCTATTAAACGTCCCTCTGACTTGACTTAAGGATATCAGGATTTCTCCTTTTCTCCGGGATCAATACCCATCCAGATCACATCCAGATCATTTTAAATCACTTCTTCAAACTTAGTTTTATTCATTGGCATTCAACTGAGATCTGATACGGCAACTTTTCTGTTGTGATATTTTAGTGTTATCTTATTTTTTATTCATCGTTTTATTCTTTGAACAGCGTGTTGGTGCAGATTCAACCAGTTTTTATATAAATAAACCTGTTTGCTGCAGGAACAGTCAAACCTTAAGTTTTAAAAAAAAAAAAACTACTTTAAAAACCCAGGTTTTTAATTACTAATATTTATTTAATTTTTTAAGCTATTGTGTGCTGTTTTTATCATTACGTACATAATTACCTCTAGCTAAACGGTGCTGTTTAGCACCGTTTAGCTAGAGGACTAAACGGACTTACCCATTGATGACAGATGAACCTCCTTTTGTATTTTTGGCATCTGGCAAACAGAGCGGAGAGGCGGGCGCAGCGGCGGCGGCGCCCCCTGGTGGTCGTTTTATGTGGCTGACAGGTCGAGGGATTTTGCTCCTGCAGTCTTTGGAGCCTTGCTCTTCAGCCGGTTTGAGGCGCTTCCTGGACTCGTCCGAGACATGAACGTCCTCCTCCGACCCCGTGGTGGACAACGTCTCGGTCGCCCTCCAGCGCTCGTCGTCCCCTGATGACAGCGATGAAGACGTGCCGGACAGCATCCTCCTCCTCATCCAGCGGCCCTGTTGCTTCTGAACCAGCAGGCGCGCCAGGTCCAGCTGCCGGGCGCGCTGCTGGAGCCGAAGTCGGGCCGAGAGGGAGGAGGACTGCTCTGAGCCCGAGTCCTCTTCAGAGATTAGGATTGGGATTCTGCTCCGGATTCTGGGCTTGGCGCCCACCGACGGTTCTGACCCAGCAGGGTGGAGCTTGACCGCTTCCTCGCTGGCCGGCAGCTGCTTCTTCGCTTCTTGGGGCGGATCTTTATGATCGTGAACCGGCGAGGTCCCTTTAGAGGAGGAGTCCACGGGAAAGACGGCTGACGGGCCGTTTTCGGTTTTTGGTTGCTTAGCCTCTGTACTGGTTTGGTCCGGCACAGTCTCCTCTCCAGTCTCTTTCAACAATGACGCAACTTCCTGCTCCTGGCTGTCAACGTCTGCAGCCAATTCCCTGGTGGCGGTTAAGACTTCCCGGTCGCTCTCCTTCGCAGAGAGACCGTTGGAAGACATGACGTTGAGGTGTGACGTCTCTGCGATGTGAATGAACGTGCGCTCGACTTTGGTAAAGGGCGGAGACCCGGGAGCGATGGGAGTGGAGGGCCTCAGTTCTGAGCGCAGGGCCGGTGACAGGCGACCCGTCTCGGACAGTTCAGGCTGAATCCCCTCCCCGGTCAGGAAGCGGTCATTACGAGAACTCAGAGCGCTTGGCGTGGCCAGCTCCCCCTCCAGGACAGCTTCCCCGCCACAGGGAGACTTGCGAGTGTCTCCGGGCGAGAACAGAACCAGCGTTTTGGACGCGTCCTCCAAATCCGGGTCTGCGTCAGCAGCCGAAGCGGGCTCCCTCAGGCCCCTCTGGTCCTCCGCCATCAGCGTCGAAGGCGCAGCATCCTGGCTGCGCTCGGTGCTTTTCTGACTCGCCTCGCTGTTGGACTCGCTCTTTGTGACATCGTCGTCCTTTGGCCCAGGAGGTTCTGATTCCTCTTCGTCCGGCGTGGCGAAGCTCCTGCGCTGAGGCAGCGTACCGGTCAGCATGACGGTGAGAAAGTCGGCCCTCTTGGCCTGCAGCTGAGGAAGGATGTGGAAATGCTCCATCTCATCACCCTGAGCTTTTGTTCGATAGTCTGGAGAGGATGGAGACGGGATGTTCTGCTCCGTAGGAGACAAGACCTGCGAAAAGGACAAAACAATATTTTATTACAGTTTTAATCTGGATTAAAGCAACTTTGGTCAGAAAAAAAGACACAATACAGCATTATGACACTGGTTTGTACACTGTAAAACATTTGAGCTACATTTAGTTTTTTCTACTCTTTAATAGTCAAATAAATTTAGTGAGCTTTATATTTCTAAGCTAAATGTGAGTTTGTGAAAGATAAACTTACAGCAGTAAGTCGTGTTACCTTTTTATTAATTTTGTCAAACCTCCAAGAGTTTAATAAACTAGTTTTTAGGTTAGCACTTAAAAAACTGAAAGAAGAAAAAAAAAACTGGAGTGGGAACTATTTCCCAGAATGCTTAGCGGCATGTTTCTGTATCCTGAGATGGAAGTGAGTTACATTGATCTGACTCTGGTGTTTTATTAAGGAAAATGTTTATTTTAAATCTTGAGGATAAAGTCCTCACACTGAATGTTTCTGAGCCGAATTCATTGTTATGTTTAATAAAATTTATTATCAGATCAGAAATTTTGTTCATGCAATTTGAAACAAGAATTTAAATTATTCTAAAGTAAAATAAGTAGATATTTTAACTTGATATTGTGAGTGAAATAATAGAGAAATGTGGCTCTTTAACCAGGTGAGGACAGATTTTTTTTCTTGCATATTGTGAAATAAATATTTGGTTTAAATTGCAGAATTAAGTTAAAACTCACAAATCAAAATGAACAAGCTTAAAAAACAATGTTTAGACAACTTGTCTGTTGAACTTCATGAACTTTAGTTTCTGAGTTAGAACCAAAAAAAACTTTCTTGTTACTTAAATTGCATTTCTAAGGCAGCAGGTGAACTTTTGTTTTCAAGTTAAACCAACTTTAAATGTTTTACAGTGCACAAAATGTCAGCAGCTCCTTTAAAGCTACAATGTGTAATTTTTTGACACATCAGGCTCAAGAGATACAACTGATATTTACAGAAAATACCAAACATCTCAACGTCAGTTTGAAACATCAGCTTATAACCAAACTAAATCCCAAACAGAGACAAGACAAAACAACAGAGTAGAAAAAAACACACAATGCTTTTGTTTGGTCTGGTGTAATTGAGTTCCAGTAATTGATTGATTGATGGTCAATGTTTTCTAGTTTTAAGAGAGACATGACATCCTTCCTTCAGCCGGACTGAAGCCGCTGAGGAGTGAGCAGATTTCCATTCAAGTCAATATAATTCTTTGTTGTGAATAAAAACATATTTTGTTAAAACTGTCATTGGAGACAAGTAATCTGAAATAAATAAAAAATAAAGCTCTTCCACTTCCTCCCAGTGCTACTTTAGCAATTTGCAAAAATGCAACACTTCCGGTCAAAAACAACCAATCAGAGACAGGAGGAAGGTTGTAGTGCTGTCAATCAATTGTGTGTACGCGCTGCTCAATGTGATTATGGGGGAGAAACAACTCAAGGTTCCAGGAAAATTGTTAATCTGCCATTAGCAATGACCGTGCTAACTAGCCTTAGCACTCAAAGAAATGCAACCATGCAATAAGAGAACAATAATAATGTGAAATTATAATATCCATCCATCCATCCATTTTCTTTGCACCCTTGTCCCTTAGTGGGGTCGGGAGTTGCTGGTGCCTATCTCCAGCTGACGTTCCGGGCGAGAGGCGGGGTTTGCCCTGGACAGGTCGCCAGTCTGTTGCAGGGCAACACAGAGACATACAGGACAAACAACCATGCACAC
>CAEGAF010091053.1:0-27992 GCA_903067075.1 Micropoecilia bifurca | reverse complement strand
AAGTTTTTGTCTAAATTAAGGTGAATTCATGGTTCCTTTTTCCACATAATGTAACAGTAGTGTTTATGATAAAAAAATAAATAAATAATAATTATGTGATCGGTATCGGGAATCGGAATCGGCGATTTTCCCTCAGGGGTGATCGGTATCGGGATCGGCAGGAAAAAACCTGATCGGCACATCCCTACGTAACACTGTTTACATATTCTTAAGAGTGCTCTGAAAATCAATTAGATCACCTCAATTGTTAAAGCAATGAACAAATAATGATGGGTTTGATGTTTTTGGAATGATAAATAAAATAAAATAAAAATAAACTAAAAATAAACATACTTTCCAAGTGCAAAACATTCCAGTTTGACGGTTGAGCTCTTAGCGACAGGGACGACTTCAGGGAACTGCACTTCAATTTTTGGTTCGTATTCTCCCATCACACCTGCAGGAACAAAGAATAACACTGTGTCACTTCCCCCGCATGTCTCACGGAAATAATTTCAGCTCGAGGCCTGGAAAAGGTTACAAAGGATGTAAAGGAAAAAATAAAATTATATATTATATATATATATATATATATATATATATATATATAAAATGGTATAGGTCTGTATGACTCAGTTACATGCAGGTTACCAGTCACTCCATTTTCTTGTAGCTCTTTGAGTTGCAATGTCTCGCAAAAACTTGGACACATTTTCACATTCTCTCAGTCTTTAACTAAAAGTTCTGTGTGTTTTATTGGGGCTTTATAAAGTAGTGCAAGCATTGTTAAATTAAAGGGAAAATGATGCATGCTTGTTCAAATTTGAAACAAATACATAACTGAGCAAAGTGGCATACAAAGAAAATTTCAAACCATCATCTAGAAATAAAAAGATTACAGCACAACTGCAAAAGTACTATGGCGCGCTGCCCTAGCATGGTAGGTTGGACAGCAGCATCAGAGAAGCAGTAAAAAGGTGCATAGAGGCTTTAGAGGATGTGCAAACATCGACTACTCAGGTAGACGAATCTGTCGACATCACAGCTAGCAGCTGCGATGGGTGCAAATGCTGGTGCGCAACACTGTATCACCACAGCTTTCAAATTAATTTCATTTTAAATGTGTCTTCAAATGTTTGGGATTTCAAGTTAATATTTTTTCTTTCCCATTAAACAGAGAGTGAACCTAATCAAACAACTCCCAAACTGAGCATATTTTTGAGCCAAGTTAGTCATAAAATGAAGGAGATTTTCTGCCAACAGTTTGCAAAAACAGTTTTTTTTGCCAGACAGTCACTAATTAAAGTTTCTACACCTGTGATGTTGAGAATCTGCCGTCTGGAAATAGAAAAATAAAGAATAAAAAATAAAGCTTTGTCCTTTATCCTGCCATATACATTTCATTAAGTGGAAGGAGGTTCACCGTTACCGTCAAGCCGGAGGACCAAAGGTGACGGTGGTCCCTGAACGCTGCTTTTGGTGACCATGTTGGTGACCACACACGTGTAGTTGCCCACATCAGAGGGCTCCACTTTAGCGATGTAGAGGTTGCCCGTCTTCTGGGAGACAAATCGACGCGTGTCCTGGACGACAAAAGACGGGTACTCGTTGAAGATCCATGTGAAGGTGAGTTCTGCGGACAAAGCCAAAGAAGACGCATGTATGAATGCGACATGAAGAATGTGCTCTGATTTTGTTTTTTGTTTTTTTGTAGAATATCTGCATACAGATGTGCAGATAGGGTGAGCTTCATCTGCAGTCTTATCACATCCATGTGGGATAATGCCCGAAGGGATAAAGCAATTAGTACATCAGACTGAGTACCAGCCCTCCATAATTAAAAACATCATCTATAATTGAAGATCAATTATTCTCATTAGCTGTTATTGGAGGAATTATTTATAATATTGTTAATATAAATCAAATGTATGTTGAAGTGATCAGTCGAGAGGATGAATAAAGGATTTTTTTCATTGGCATTGTGTTTTTTTTTGGTTTTTTGTTTAGTCTCTGGCGGTGTTATTGTGTTTAGTTCATATGAGGTTAGTATGAGGATTCCGAATTTTGCTTTGGTATTTGGCTGGTATTTGGACTGGATCAGGGAACGTGGAACAAAATTAACTGGGTCCTTAAGCCACCCACAAACTCCCACAACTAACTGGCTTACTGTGGTATGAAGTGGTATTTCACAGTGCGAGATAAAGCATCGTGCAAGTGGGTGTGCTACTTTTCGGTTTGGAGGTGCATGAGCCAGGTAAAATCAAAGAAGGAGGGAGACAAGAGAAGGGATTTATCTCTTAAATGACAATAAAAAAAACTATGTCAAGGAAGGATGCAAATCAAGGAATAACCCAAATGTTTTGCCTTTTGTCTGTGTTAAACATCTGAGCAGCCGACTGTTGACATTCCAGGCTGGCTATTTTTATTTTATAATTTTATGTTAAAATTTTTTTTTTAGCTTTGATTAAACGTTTGGCAATTTAACATTTAAACAAGATGACATTTATGTTCACTTTGCATACAATAAGCAGATGTTTTAGAAAATTTCCTACTTGAACATACACTACTTACTTACTTACACTGTTGCAGGCTTGAGTGGAATGAAATATTTAAGCTAAGAAATATTTCTCATAATTTCAGATTTTTTCTTTTATTATTTAAATTTGCTTTGTTCTTTATACAGTATATGATGCGTGCCAGCCCTTTAGAGCCACAACATCTTCTGCTGGAAGGCTTTCCCAAAGCTATGGGAATGTATTATGGGAATTTTTGAGAAATAAATCTATGAGAATTGAAGCTAAAGTTGGAATAGGAGAGCTGGCGCTAATCCATCCCAAGGGTGATGTTGTGCAGGACAGTAAAGTTTCTTTATGGACTTTGTTGTTTGTTCACTAGTGCACAATCCGGCTGTAACATGAGGGGCCCATCCCACACAGTCGGGAGCATAATAGTGTCCAGACTGTCTCGGAATGCTGAAGCATTAAACTTAAATGAAATTAGGGGACCAAGCCCAGCTGATAAAAAGTAGGACCACACCAAAATTCCCTCTGCACCAAGCCTCATACTTGACAAAATTAAGAGAAGCAATTCCTGCTCTAACTGCAGCTGTCAACCTCAGAACCTTGAATTACAAGAGTCTACAGAGAGACGTGACTCATCTTTACAAAGAATACATCTCTACTGTTGTGAAGTCTAGCGGTGGCTGTTTTACCACGCTGACGCTCTGTATTGCACATGATAAAGTAAGGATTGGGATGAAGCTGCATGGCCACAAAAACCCATTTAATGTTGTTCTCTACAAACAGTTTGTCAGCCAACCTGAAGGCCACACAAAGTTTGGAGGCTGCAGAAAGTTGGCGGTTTCTGTGCTACAACATCTACAAACCTACAACTTCCACTTCGTGTCTGGGTTGCTTTTGTTCCCAATGGCATCTTATCAAGATTCCTAAGAAGGAACTGCTTTGTTTAGGACCGGTTGAGTGAGTGCTGGGAATATGTAATAAAAACCAAATCATGAACCAAATGACTTTACATCAATGTAAAAACGTTAATATGGTCAAAACCTACAAATGCACGTCACACTTCAGATTTTGATTTGTGTTGAACTGTACCTCGTTGATCTTTATCCTTCCACATATCAATTATTCAAACAGTTGTATTGCTGTAAATTAAATAAAATTTCAATTAAATACAATGTAGTTTGATGGTGAAACCTTTCCAAAATGTGAAAAAGTCTTACTGCTTTTGAGAAAGAATGCGTCCAATTGGAAGTTAATCAGAGTGCTGTGAATCTTGCAGCTCCACCATAAAAGACAGAATAATGTCCTGTGAAACCATTATATTACAGTTTGTGTCACTCGGTTTTGTACCACCTCTCATTATCTGATGTAACAAGTTTCTGGGAACGGACCTCGGTACTACCAGCCAAATGGAATACAGTCATAAAAGCTTTTGCGCTAACAGTGGCATTACAAGGCTGAATATTGGTGTTTTGACATATTGACACAAGGATAAATTGCTCTGGACCGCACTGCATCCCTGTCCCAAAAGCAATCTAGGCTGTTGGTAAAACTTGTCTAAGTGATGACTCTGCAGTATAGCACAGAGAATAAAATAAGTGAGATGCGAGGTATACACTTATTCACCTCTGCTGTTTTATGGCAAGCAGGACGCCTGGGCTTTGCTGTGTACACTAGCAAGGGTAATGGAATACTGATAATAACTGCATGTTTCCATCACTTTTCTAAGGCCACACTCCATTTTTATTTAACTATCCCACCTGTTTGATGCATGAATGTTTTCTTCCCTTTTCGCCTGTTTCCATACAATCTTTTGAACAGTTGCATCCTGCTACATCTCTGGTGCATTTACATGTTCTTCTGTCATATTGTTACGAATCTTTGACAACGCGACCATTTCCAAAACCTTGCAACATATTCTTAGAAGTCTATGCTCAGACTTTTTGTGCTTTTAAACACAGGCTGCTATCTTTTCAGCTGTCAAATGTGGGGAAGTGAAAGCTTTTCTAATCGATCCAATTACAGTATCACATCAAGCATACTTTCCACCTCTGTGTGTTTGTTTTTATTCTCACATGGATTGACAATGCTGCCCAGTGACAAATTTTCACACTCTGTGTTCTAGACTCAGTTTGAATTTGACATTTATCTTCATCTGATGCAATACCGTTTGTGAGTTGTCAACCAACTCTTTCTTCTGGGATCATTGATTGCATGCCCTGCTGTGAATCAATGGTGCGTGTGCTAGCATATTAATGAGATGGCAAATGACCATCAGTTTGATGTGACAGTTTTCATGTGTAACAGTTTTCATGCTCAGTGTGTTTATGCGGTTAAAGAATCACTACAACAGCATGCAACAGGATTTGTCAGGGTCCTGACATAAAAAAAGCAATTAAAGACCCTGATTGGACCATTGAACTCAAACTTTAGAAAAAAAGAATCCAAAGGGAGAACATTGGATGGACCAGGTTTTGACAGATCTCAGACTTCATGTTTAGACAAATTCAAACATTTAAGAATAATATTTTCATATTTAGCTATCATTTTAACAAACGGTGATCCAGCCCCTATCATTTCCCAATAAGCCGCATTACCTTGAGCCATCTGTCCAGCCGTTTTAACCTCTTGATTACATAATTCTCTGCTCTGATTGACTCACACTCTGCTAATAATTTGTACAACCACTTTTCACCAGTGGGGTACCACTTAATGTTCTCACATAACACTTTACACGGCCAGAGTATGCAAAGAGAGGGATTTTTTTGTGTCCTTTGAAAAATGTTTGAGATCATCATTTGGAGCTCCTTTCTGTACTGTTCAGCTCACTGGAACAGAGAACGACTGATTTTGTGTCTGCTGAAGCATTTCTTTGTGGAGCCAGGCTAATGACTTGTCTTATTATCCTGCCGACGACTTATTTTCTGTTTGTGTGGTGAAGGGAATGAACAGTATATAAAATATGTTTGTATTTGACAGAGTTCATGATGCCATGCACTCAGGAATGATGAGTTCTAAACAATTTCTGTGACATTATTTGATAAACCTTAGGAGTGGAGAATATGAGAAAATCCTAACATGCAATACAAATGTGAAGATTTTTAGTTGTGATATATACTTTGTTGTGAAAACAGTTCTATATTGTATTCTTTATAATCCATGTATTACATACCGTGCAAATGTGTGTGATGTTCTAAATTGATATCAAACCTAGATCACATCTTTTTAAAATATTTATTAAGGAAAGAGAAGAAATAATGTTACGTACAAATGAATCCCTATTTATTTGTAGAGTACAAATATTTTTTTAATTTACTTCAATGTTTTATTACTTATTTCCAATATACTAAAAATTCTGCTGCTTGGAATTACTACTAGTTCTAAAATAGCATGTCTTATTAAGTAGACATACCTTCATCAACTTGAATATTCTGATGACTTGTATAACTCCAAATAAAATAAGACAAAACTTGACTTTAGCAATATTCTTTAAAGGTAAATGATCAGAATACATAAAACTGTAATGTAACAGAAAGTTGTCATGATACAGTTTTTCTTTTTGTTTGTTTGCATGGACCGAAATACTTTCCAGTGAAGTAAATAATTCTAAATTAACACATATTTGCTAATTTTATATTATCTGTCTATAATAAACAGAAATGCTAACTACCCCATTGTTTTCAAGTAAATGTGCATTAAAGGGTGTAAAAAAATGTTCAGAATGCTTCATATCTACTGCAAGCTACTCTGTGAAACAGCATCTTTCAAATGTGCAGGTTGTGAAAAATCAAGTTAAGCAAAGGATCGGATGCTAATTGGTTTCTTAAAGATTCATGTAGAGCGAGAGGAAACAGGACATGGAAAGTAAAGTGCACAATTGGCTTTATTTGACTGACTCCAAAGCCCTCTTTGGATGGGTGGCAATCAAATAATGCAACTGTGAATGACAGTGAGTTGTGGATTTTCATTGTGGCTCCATTTAGTCTTAGCATAATGAACTGACAGCATCAATTTCCCATTAATGATCCGAGAGGATGGAAGAGAAATGCGACATGACAGGCCAAGGACGAGCGCAGTCTAAGAGTGGGTTCATGCGCAATATATGCACAGGTTGTGCCACAGTGTATCCAGGCAGGTCTGCTTCGTGGAAAGTGACAGCTATTAACTATGACTTCCAATCTGTATTCATAACAAACAAGTTCGCTCTACGAAATGGCTCAAGTCACGCACCGGGTAAAAATCCCTGCGAGCTGTATGTGCTTCTATCAGCAAGCATACAGCTTATGTTTTGGAGGGTGGGGGTAGATGCACTGGAAGCACAAAACAAGTGATTTCAACCTTGAGTAAATCTGAAAAGCACATTTCCATTAGCAGAAGGAGGTCAGATGCATTAGGTCCTGGCCCTGCCACAGACATTCAGAGCTTCTCAAAGCACAGAGTGACAAGCCATAAAGTAAATATGGGGAAGCCCAGTAAAAGGATTCAGTCAGCGCTTCTTTTGAACACACAACAATGTTTTGGCAGTGCAGAAGTGCAGCTTTGAAACGCCTTGCAGTTTTAAAATATCCCAACGCTACCAATCTGCTTCCTACAGAGGGGCTGTGGATTTTGAGGCATCGTTAAAGTGAAATAATGGCTTCCTGAATCATGAACGGGGTGCTGGAAACCTTTAAAAGGGAGATAGAGGATCTTGTCAAGGACTGCATTGGGCTGATGTTGAATTATGTCCTGTCACCCTGTATGAGAACATGACTCTCACTTTTTTTTCTTTTTTTTCAGGGCAGACAGTCTATTTAAATACAAGTCAGACTTCTCTCTGTAGATGTAAAGCTGCATTTCCTCTAGTGCGGTAAGAATGCAGAAAAAAAGGAAGAAAAGCCAAAAATGCTTTTTGAGGATTATTGGGCTCAAAATAAATATGTACCTACTTTCTGTTAGCAGTGTCTCGCTTGTGGTGCGCCAGCATCAAGACCGTTTTTAGTGTTACAAGCTGAAATTAACAAGTTAACTCATATGAAAACTTTAGTAAATCATGTCAGGGGTCAATTACAGTCTGCGGCAGGAACACACACAATGCATCTTGTATGAAGTTGTGTTTTCACAACTGCTGAGGATACTGTATAGCTGTCTTCATTAGCTTTGATATGTGCTAACGTAAGTTCAGCAGTCTTCAGAGATATGACAAATTGAAACTGCTCAACAAACATCTGGCTACAGAGTAGCTGCCACTACACGAAGACAGCTCAAGTCTTTGTCTTCTGCATGGAGCAAAGACAAAAACATCTTCAAAAAGTCCTTCCACAGCCGTAAAGTCCAAAGTCTTTCTTCATTTAAGAGCTGGTGATCTTTGGTGGTTGAAATATCATCCACAGGCAAAGCATCTAGCCTGGATCTACTGACGTTATGTGTTCAGGGGGCCTTCACTGAAAGGGGCTAATTACAATGGCTGAAAAAATAAATTGAGTATATTATTTCACAAATCAGAATCTAATAGCTTTTGCAGACTGCTTTCTAAAAATAAATATGTCTTGCATTAGAGCTGTACTGAACACTGAATTACTGTCTGGTGATCAATCACAGTGCGTTATTATGATTAGTTGATGTCCAGCAGGGGTGCATTGAATCAGCAAGTGAAAATTATGAGCACTGACTCCAGATCAGCTTTACTTTCAGTCAATTAGCGAGAGCCACAACAGAAATGTCAGTTTGATTCATTTGGTGCCAGCTTTGATGCATCGCTGAGAAGTTGAAAGGCAGCTCATTGTAAGAAAAAGAAATCAAATGCACAGAACAGTTCTTAGATAACAACTCGCATAAAAGAATTAGTGATAAAGTAGCTGCACATTTTTTATCAGAGACAGTACAGTAGTTTGGATCAGTGAGATCCTAAAGATAGATTCAATCAACTCCCAGCCAGGGGAAGGGAATGAGCAGAAACTATTTGCTACATGGTGGTCTGCACTCTCAACCTTGTTTTCTGTTGTTACTCTTCCATTAGCATTACAGCTGCATATTTGCATTATGACTGCACAATGTCATCAAAAACTTTTCATTTTGTCCTAAAGGTTTCAAGCATGTTACATGCCTGTCATGGTGGTGGAGCGGTCATGGACGTTCGACCCAAATGATTGCAAAAAAAAAAAACAACCTCAGATTGGTGTCAATGAAATCCTCCTTAGTTTAAGTGCATTGCTGTACACCAAATCACAACAACATTAACAATGTATCACAGACTGCTTAAAGTTAAATAATTAAATTCGAAGAAAGCATTTCAAGGATCAAGGTAAAATGGTAAGCAAAACAAGAACATTTACATTAAATGAAGAGCTAATAAAACAATACAAACCAAAACGGGCAGAACCTATGTTATTTAATCTCAAAAAATACCCAAAACTTAACATAGAAAACACCACAATGTGAAAAATCCCCATTTTATCCATTTCCTGTTAAAGTGCTGGTCCAGAACTAATAAAGTGTGCTCACGTTCCTGGGGAATGTTTTGCCTGTACGAACCTGCTGGGAGAGGGAAATAGCAAAGAGAAGTAGTCACAAGAACCGAACTGTCAATTTTTACTTCATTGAATGTTTTGAGTTTGTGTTGTCATAGTTTAAACAATCATTTAAATCAATACTGAAAAGTTAAGGTCATTATTAATTTGCCTTTTATCAATAATTCCTAGATGAGGAACCACATCCAAACAAAACCCCAAATAGTAAAAGAAAGAAAAACATCTGGAAATCCAGATGCTGTGTTATTTTTTAACTGTGCTAAACAATTGTGTTCTTCTGAACAGAAAAATCACATGTCTAAAATAAAAATGTACCAATGGCTCATTTTTAAAAATCCAAATATCTAAAAACCTTGTCATCTTGTCAATTTCTAAAATTATTTGAATATGTTCAAAAACAGATTATAAACAAATTACACCATGTTAGTATTTACTAAAGAAAGATAAAAGCCTAAATTGATGGGTTTGCAAAAAAGAGTGTATTTTAAAGACAATGTACAGAATATAGAAATCTAAAAACAATTGACTTTCATGCTAATCATTTTTGTACATTTTACAGGGTATGTGCAGGGAATTCAAATTTAGTCCCTGAGTTTCGCAGCCATGAGGCCCCTGAGGTGTGTTGCTCCTGATTTTGTTAAACTCGCTTCAGATAGAATATTTATTCTCACTGCTTCCAGAGATAGAAAATATTTAATATACAACTGATTTATTCGCATCACACTAAAAAGATGGCTATTAGCATTAATTTGGATTACCACCTTCAACTTTTTATAGCCAGTTAAAACTTGGTAAGCGTTTCAGATTCAGAACCTGCTTATCTCAAAATGACCATCAAATGTCTTTTGTAAACTCATTTCAAATTAATTTTCTCTCATTTCTGATTGTTTAGAAGCATTTTTCTGTACATAATAACACTACTGTTTACACTTACCACAGAACTGAAAATTGGAACTGAAGGAGGATAAAAGAGTGATGGTGTGTGGGTGTGTTTAGACACATGTCTGAAAGATGATGGCATGCTTGCAATTTTACAATTACGATAAAAAACAGGAATTATTCATCATACTGCATATCTTTAGATTCTCAGTGCGTTACTCAACAGGAATGATTTCCAGTGACAGCTAATTCAGTTAAACATATTGAATGCAAATAGATATTAATAAGCAAAAAGGGGTTTGGTCTTAGAACAGCAGTTCAGTCCCACCAATATAAGGACGAATGAAAGCAGACTTCGGCTGCTTCTTTGTAGAGTAGCAGGGTCACAAGGACCTAGTTTGGAGTAGTTTGATAATTACATCATTACATCCATTTTCTCAAACTGAGTTTTGCTTAAGTGTGGGGTTTTTTCCACCTTCAGAACAGCATGTTGCATGCTTGTTACTTACTGCCATAATAAACCTAGATAGTGTAAATTTTACTTGTCTACACTCGTATACTTCACAATAACTGACAGAAATGAAGACGTAAAACCAATTTTTTTTCTATTGGGAATTTTTCCCAAATTATACCTTCAAGTATCTACTTAATACTTTACATTTTTGAGAGGAATTACTTACACCACCTTAAATGAGAAATACGTTGGTCGCGTTATAATGATCATGTAGCAGTATATTCTGTGAATATGGTTTAGTGCTCTCCCTGAAGTTATTACTGTCTACTTGTTTTGAATGGATAATTCCTCTAAGGATTCAAATTGCACAATTCAGCTACGGCGTAAAATACATTAAACTATAAAAACTTTTGATGTAATTAATTTATTCAAACTGCCTCTTACATCCTGTTGACTTTTCCATTAAAGAAAACTCTCTTTTACATTTCCCTGAAGGCAAATGCAAAAATGTATCATATATGATGAACCAATTCATCTTTCTATAGCTAAACAGGCTGGTTTAATATAAAAACATATGTAGAGCGCCACAAAGTATGAAACACAATAATCAACAGGAGCAGCAGAGTTGATAAACACAGTTATGTCTTCTGACTCTGAGGAAAAGGTGATGCCATTATGAGCTGTGTCATGTTTCCTCTCATCATTATAACTATAATGTTATTACTCGCAGACATAAGACAAAGACTAAATATAAGGCTCTGAATAGAATTTATCTTATTTAAATAAGATAAATTATTGATGTGCTTGCTCTTTGCACATCAACAAATTATGCTAAATATTGCCTGCATGAAATATTTGAGTTATGTTATGGCTCACCTTTAACAGATTAACAAATTATTATTTATCAAAAATAAGCTGCAGCTGAGGGTGGATTTTATTCTCAAAAAACCCATTTTAATTGCTGCTGTTGTCTCTGTACCTGCAGCATGTTCTTCCTTCTGCAAACTACAGGAGCGCTGAGAACTGAGATATGTGCAGCACATCAACTATTGCAGCAAATGTACTGCATGCAGTCAATTAAAAACCACCAGCAGTTTATCATTTACTATAGATGATTACTAATTCATTGGGTTCAATATATTAATACAAGCAGTTATATTTTAATTCGAGCTGATAGTGAAGCAAGCTGTCAAACAGCAAGCAACATTTTCAATGAACACTGGTTATTTTCCAGTTGTCCACATTTTGGATGTTGGACATCGTTCAGCTTAAACATATAGCAGAATTCATTACATGTGTAAACATCTAAAAAAAAAAAGAGAGATAAAAAATCCTCTTCATTTTTGACTCAAATATGACTAGAAGGTGACTTCTAAAACATCAATCCATTTCCAAATAAATACATTATACTTGTTTACTGTATGTCTATTCCCTTACATGTAATCCATCCAAGTAAAAGTCAGTCAAGGTTGACTAATTCCATTTCCACCAGAGAATAAAAAATACCCTCTCTGAAAGGCTATCTAAAGAGAACACTGTCTTTTGTCACAGCACTCAGAGAAAGGAAGCAATTTCCTCCTGCAATTTGTAAAAATTGCCTTGAGTACAGATGACACACTCTGAGACACAAGACACTTTTCCTATGTGATATTATCCTAAACAAATCTGTTTTCTTACAAATGATAAATAATCTGTTAGATTTAATTTGGTGATTTCCAATCTGTCAAAATGGGACACTTTTAAATATTATTTTTTATGACACTGCTGTCACATTGAACCCCAGCACTCCTGATTCTGCAGCTGTTTGCTGACTGGAGCGTAGGCACGAGGGTACCTTGCAGCAAGCGTCGTCCGAAAAACATTCAAACTGCCAAATGCAAGCATATGGCTCATTGCTTCAGCTTTTTATATTCCAACACGAGGTAAGACATCTCATTATAACACAAACAAAACAAAGCGCTGGAAAAGTGGGACTCCTATTAAGCTTCCAAGTGGTTATGTGATTAAGGACTCATTTTTCCCTCAGCGGGGGAACAGCAGGGTTCAGTGCAGCCAAAACGTGGAATGGGACATTTAAAAACTATAAAATATTCTCCACTGTTGATATTAAAATATGAAACATTTTTGACATCTCATAACCAAACACCCCCAATAAACACGTTTCATATGTTTTCAAATTAGACTGACAGTTTGACACGATTTGGTCCGTTTTAAAGCGGTTCTAGAGCCCCCGTCTCCCGGGGGGGAGGCGTAGTTCAAACTGCATCAAGGCTGTCAAAATTACATTTGCACATGTTCAAAAGAAGAGAGGAGTGCTAGAAACATTGATGTTACATTCAGTGCTGACTTTGACAAGTGAGTGTTTTATAGATTTGCATAAAAAAAAGGAACCGAAAAGCGCATCAGAAGCACTTTGCAAACAACACACCGATGGGTTTTCGCTTACCTAGCAGGGGCCTTCATTCCCCACGTTTTCTCAACATTAAGACCAACAAACGGAACTCTAGAGAACGAGAAAATGTCAAACGGGGGAGCTACAACACTGTCCGGAGCAGATGAAACAATCCGGCAGCTTCTGTAAGAGCGCCTTTATGCACCGATTAACCGCATGGTTCTGGGGGAAATTAAAACCTGTTTCACTGATGCTGACAAGCATTGGTCAAAGGAAGCACAGTCGCAAGATTTCTGCACTCCCAGCTTCAAAGACACAGAAGTGGAAGAAATGATGAGCTCGTCCGCATTCGTGCTGAATAATCATCAAAGATATGTTTCCGGGAAAATGCATACTGACGTGCTTCAGACTATAGAGGGAAAAGTTATCTATTTGCAATGGAGTTGAAAATAATTTTTAACCATAGAGTCACGAAACTTCAAAAGATACCAACCTACTGCACCCTCTGCACTAATTGGCACACCTTATACAGACATTTAAAAAGCCTTACAGTAAATTCCTCTTATTTCATAACAGTATAATTTAAGACAAAACAAAATAGATGTTAAAAAAAGAGGTAACCTCTATTTTGAATACATTTGCTAGGTGGGAAAAATTACTGGAATCAAAATTATTGCTATTTGTACGAACAAACTAAAGTTTACTTTTTTATGTTGATCTGATTTTTAAACATTGTCTAATTAGCAATCCATGACTTCATGTTTCCCTGGACTATAAACATAATGTGAAGCAATCACATTTCTTTTTACCACTCTTAAACGAGGGAAACAGAAATTTAATTCAAGATCATCACAAAGCATAAAGTTGGAATTAGTCTTCGTTGAGACTTAATCATGTCCAAAGTCTGATTAGTAATAAATAAGTTCAAAACAACTAGATCTGTGATAAGCAAGGCTGGACAAGAATCCTTTTTTTTCACTTGAGTGAGGAAGATGGTAATAAGTAGCAGAAGAAATGCAGTAAAGAAAAATGTCTTGGGGTATAAAAGTCACATTAACAACCATTAGATGTTATCATATGTCGGCATGTTGTTTCTGAGGCATTCAAAATCCTATGTTACAAACACAAATGGGAAAAATGTCCAAAACACAAACACTGGAAACATGTGATTGTTTAGATACCACTAAGCTTCAGCCAATTTGAAAAAACAAAACAAAAAAACTTTCAGTTGAATGTGGCATAAAAAGATAGCTGAGTATGTAAGCACCTGTTAGATATGGTGGAGGTTCTAGGATGCTGTGGGCCAATTACCCTTTCAAAATAAGAGATGAACCAGGATTTTAAACTGTCTAGATAACTTAACCAAAAGATTTTACGCAAACTAATGCAAAACATTAAAAACAGCTCTGTTACAAACTGTGTTACTGGGGATTTTATTTTAAAAAATATATTATTATTTAACATGATTTTTTCCCCAACTAAAGAATCAGTACGTTGAACAGATCACACACAAAAGTGACTGACAGGGCCCTGATTGAGGAAGCAGTGCATTATCGCTGGGAGGACGTGGAGGAGTTGGATTTTTTTCACAGATTATCAGTCACATATAACACTATCACAACATAGTGATGGTTTTAACTAATATATGAATTAAGAAAAAAAAACATTACATACTGCAGCTTTAAATCAGAGATTAAGCTGTTTGTATTGTGAAATTACATGTAGACACACTTGCTATTAAAGTGAAGTTAATGCATGTTAACAATGAGTCTATTTTAAGACCCATGTGTAGGTGTAAAGAGCTCTGGGTACTAACTCCCAAAGATGTAAAGAGGTGATATGAGGAGGGGGGGGAGAGAATTACCATCTGAGCAATGCTTTGTTATTCTGCTTAGCAGAGTACAAACCAAAAATATTCTCTGCAGATTGCATGCCAAATCTTTCCTCACCCTCTTAGAAATCAAGCTGACAGGCCAAAATGTTGCACAATAAAAATGACTCACTCCACTAACTTCAACAACACAAGCAGACACAAGCAAAAAAAATAAATAAAAAAAAAAGCCACCAGTAACAGAGAGTCTCCTCATGCATATCAAACTTCAGATATTGGGTATACAAATGCTACGTATAAAGCTCTAAAACACCAGAAACTCTTACCTCCTGAGTGGGGGGGTGGGCCACACAGTAAGACCACTCCTTGACCTTCACGAACCCTCACTGGATTTCTTCTCTGGGTCTTGAAATTCTCCAAGTCTGTTTGACAAAGGCAGCAGAGTAAGAGATGAAAAAAACATCAGAGAAATTCCAGAAGCGAGACGGTGCACATTTGACATAAAGAAGAAGAAGAAGAAAAAAAACACAACATGTACACCAGTGAACATAGCAAAAATGGTTGGTCAGTAATTTCAGATCAGGGTAAATAACAGCGGAATGATGTTGAACAATGCAGAACCTCTCCATGTCTGTCATATGTTTGCATAAATATTGCTTTGTAAAGTCCGTAACATTTCTGACTGGAGCAGAAAGCAATTCTTTGAGCATAAGTCACACATGAATGAATTTAATTGAAACAGCGTATTGTTATCGTTCCCTGTGTTTGATCCGCTGCACAAAGACCGGCAACAATTAAATGACAAAGACAGAAACATCATTTGTATGGAAACCGATTATTTGTTGACAACCTGCTGAGAGAAAGCAAATAGAGACAGGAATTGCCGAACACGCCACCAAGTCTCGCCTGCTGCGGCTCTTGGAGATATTGCAGACGGTGAAGCCAAATGTGTGCCTGACATAAAATGACATAATAAAGACTCACTTCAAAACAACAGGGAGAGAGAGAATGCAAATCTGACATATCCTTTTGTAGCAGCAGAGCAGGAGGAGGCTCTGCATAATGAATAGAGTGCATGATCTTCACACAACTTTTGACCAATGCAAAGTTGCTTCTAGATAAAGAAAAACACACAAAAGGGGGGATTTTTTTATTATTCTTTTTTTCCCATATATGATTTATTAAAAAACTTCCATACAACTTAAAAAAAACTGTATATCATGTTAGATCCATTCTCCTTGTCACGCTTCCACAATCAGATCTTTATCAATTCCTGTTGCATGAAGCTATTTTCTGGGTACACAATGCATTCAGAGCCTCAGCTAATGTTTTTTTTTCCCCCATTTATCCCTCAGACACAGAACACAATCAAAACATAATGTTGATCAGCCATAATATTATGAGCATTGATGTGGAGTAAATACCATTGATTCATCACACCACATCTTACTGGGTGGGATATCTCAGAAAGCAAGAGAATATTTGACCTCAAAGTTGATGAGTTATGAAGAATTCATTTTCCTTCTTTTTGCTCAGTCGTGACAACAAACTTTAACAAGTGAGGCCTGTGGTGTTTTAGGTTCTGCTGAGCTGGGTTCCAACATCTCATCTAGGATGAGATGTTGCTTTTTGCTTTTGAAACAATTTCAGTATTCAAGGTAACCAACCTGCTGGAGTCCCAAAGCTGTGACGATGTATTGATTTTTCAGATAACTTCATGTTCCTAAACAAATTACACTTAAGTGATTTCCTAATTGTATATGGGTGGCGCTGTTAACACCTCCCCTTCCCTCTGCAATAGGGGTTGTTCCCTTATAATTTATGATTCAAATTCACAGTTCTAAGTAGAAAAACCAAGCAGGAACCAAGCAAACACACAACTCTATGCTGGCAGATAGCTTTTGCCTTCCACATTTTCTGCGTTTTTAGGGGCTTTAAACTTTGAGCTGCACTGTGTAGACACCATCCAAACCACAGTATGAAAGTGTGAGCACAACAAAATACAGAGCCAGCAAAAACGATCCCATTACCCAATCCTTTCACTGTACAATATGTCCAAACAGGCTCAATTACCAAAACCAGAACTTTAACAGAATATTCTGGGTTGCAACACCTCATTTTCACAAGCTTTGGGTATTTCTTACACAGTTGTTGGGTTATAAGTGTTCGAGCGGCACCTCTGCTCTAACCCCCGAACCCAGAGTAAGGACTATTTAATGTGCAGTTTGAGAGCAGCCATACATAGAGTTTAATATGGCATATATAGGAATCTACTGCCTTGTCAAAATCTTTGGATCTTGTCAGAAATCCATATATTGCATGCTAGATTACTGTTAGAAATGTTTGCTATCTCCTGTTGCTATTTGGAAAAAAATTAGATAGCATTTGTCTGGTCTGGAGTCTACTGGGTCATTTTGAAAACAAAACAAAAGAAAAGAAACAAACGGTAACAAGTCAACTACAAATAAATAAAACAAAATTTTATTTGGTACTGTTGAAAACGGTTTTTCATGTCATTGACTGTAACATTAAATAACTATCTGGTAAACAAATAAATTAAATAAATTACAATAAATTGCATTCAATAAAGATAGATTTATTGAATGCACTTGCAATGCTTGGTCTGAGCAAATTACTTGGTAATATGAGAAAATTTTAATTTATAAGGCTTATTAAAAATTAAGACATGGTGGAAACTACATTTGCTTGTTACTGACAAGTATGCAGCATATTCTCTTTAGGTAAATAAAACCTCTAGTTACTTTTTAAAGGGGAAGCATTATGTAGTTTACAGGCCTATAGTTCTTGATTGTATAGCAAAAATCATATGAGTATGTTACCTTCAGTTATAATAAAAATAAAAGAAATGATCATTCCATGAAAAGCAAATTCGTAGTAGAGTGGCTGACTCCTAATTATATTCATTATTTTGTGTCATTATACATCATTACCTGTTAATTTTTATTTCAAAAGGCACCTGTTTTCTCTGAAGTCACAGCAGCCCTCTTTCTGAAAGTTACAGCGGCTTCTGATGAAAGATAGATACGTGGAACCAAGCTGTGTATCTAAAAATAAGGTAACACTAAGCAAAAAGGTTTAGCTAACCAGTTCAGATCATGGACCCCACATTTGTCCTCTGCAAACCATCAGTCCTTCTGTGTTGTGGATGTAAAATGTTTGTCCTCACAACTATCCTCACTGCCACATTTGAAGCTTATCATGTTTGGGTAGTTAAATTTCTTCTGCATTTAGAGCTATGGTATCCTTGGTGTCTTAGTAACTTCTGTCAGTTTCTGGTCTGTATTTAGTTCTTGTTCTTCCAATCATTCTGTGATTATTTGATACTTTCTGTCTCTGTTCGCTGATTGCACGCTCAGCTGGTTCCACTCTGCTCATTAGTCTCTGTTTCTTGTCCCACTCAGTACGTATCCCTCTGTAGTCGATGCTGGTTCATTGGCTCAGTCCTGGTGTAAATCTGCCCAGTTTGATGGTCTTCATCTTCAGTTCAGATTTTTTTGGATTGCACACTTCGTTGTCCGTCGTTTATTTTTGTATTATCGAACATCTTTATCTTTGCTCTGCCTCTGCCTCCTTTCAGCAGCATTTTGAGTCCTAAATGACCACCATCCCCTTTTGTGCCAATGACACCATTACTGTATCTGAACAGAAATATTCAAATGTGATGAAATTCACTCTGGGTGATGGCAATAAATCATGTTTGAATAAAAGAAAAAAAAAAAAAAAAAAACCCCAATGGAGACAAGGTCACAATAACCACTGGGCATAAAAACAGATCAATTTATTTTGGAGTTCAAAATGAACAACTGGACAAAATCTAATGTACATTTCTTAAAGCCAATTGAAAAGATAGCACACATAAGCATCCAATGAACTCACAAGTGTGTCTGACCCCATCTGGGAGACAAAATACTGTGAAAGATCCTCTATATGATTTTCTTTTACCACAGATAAAATGTATTTTTAAGATTTTCCTTTTTAGGTTTCAAATACTTTGCTATAGTCAAGTTGAATGGCATTTGATTATATTGAGAATCATTCAATTAGTCCCTCGGTCTATCAAAAAGTGTCTCCCAACTTTGTCTCAATCTGTCTAATTCAATCTGAAGGAGGAATTGCTGCATTTTATTTCCAAAGAATGATCTGAAGAACAACTCATCCATAATGCACTTATGGCAAATTTAGAAAACAAACATAAATTAGGCAGATTAAATTCTTACAACTCAACAATTCTAAAATTGTTTAATTTAAATGCATCTTTCACAGTACTGCACATCTTCCTGTTAAAGGCATAGGAAGATGCCTTTAACAGGAAGGCATCAGTTCCCTTTGGTAAATCATGCTCCAGCATGTATCTCACTAAGCAATAGACCGGATTTCAATGTAATGACAGCGTTTAGACCTAATTTAAACTTGTGTTAGGGATACATCAATTTCCAGCTCTGGCTTGAAGATACAGATTAATCTAGGTTAACACAAAGTGGTAAGTGTCTGGTTTAAAAGCGCTTTTAGTCTTGACTTTGAAGTAAACATTTGAAAGCTCCTTAAAAAATGGCAAAAGAAAGGCAGAAATGTAGTCTGAAATTCAGTTTGAATGACTAAGGATGAATTTATCTTTGTGATTTTGCCGGAGCAGTTTCGATTTTGTTCATGGGAGAGGACAAAAAAAAAACACAGACTAGAGGTATTACTGGCGTTGTTACGGCAGACGGAATCCACTCGTTTCTGAAATGTGGACAAACATTTGCACTGTTTTCTCAATATCGGCAGAGCCAAAGTTCAGTTTGTTTTCATAAAACTGTCTGTTGTAGAGCATGATTTGTAATTTCTAAACACATCTTCACTCTCATAGAGCAGCAGCACCTCTTTGATTGAGTTTGTTAGCGGCACGCAAAGACCACACAGTCCGCTCACAGAATATCTCAGAGGCAGAGGAGAAGCAGAGTTTAAACTTGTAATTTGTAAAGTAAACTCATCAATTTTCTCATAACAACAAATAAACAAGAAAAAAGGACCTCTGAATAATTTGCACAACAATGAGCTTGCTGTTCTCTGGCTCAGCTGGTAAATATGTCAGCTTTGTAATTGATAGATGTGAGACCATGTTGCTGTTTATAAAATCCTTGACAGTGTAATTTAGGTCTATATTCAAGCTTGTGATAAATATCTAAAACAAATATAATAATATAATTTACTTTTTAAACAAACACATATTCAATTTAACCAGTAAGTGTGTTTAGAAATAAATAATTGGGAATGCATCATAGCAGCAGGCATATTTCAGACGTATAAGAAGGTTTGATGTTCTACTTCACTTCCTTGTGCTTTGACTTGATTTGGATGATTTTCTATTCACAAACCTACACAACAGCGTAACAGCAGCTAAATGAATGTTCAAAATCTTTTTACTTGAGATGATTAAAGATATTATTAAACCTACCTCAAGTGTTTAATTGTCTCTCAGAACCTTATGAAGACAAGGATTATACGGGTAATTTTTATTTTATTTTCTTAAAACAATATTCTAAAGCAGCTTTAGAGTCCACTGTCACTCTAGTCATAACGCTTTTTTAATAATTTGGCAGTTAAATCTGATTTACCTCTATTTAAGCCAAATAAGATCATTTATTTGACAAGAACTTAGGCCAAGTGTCTTGAGCAGAGCAATGGAAAAGGTCATATACTTCTCACATTACAGCAAAGACATTTTGATATCACCCTGGGAACAGAAGAGCTTCTTTGGTTGAAAGGTCAAGCTGGAGATGTGCACCACATATCACATTATATTTAGTTGTTCTTTATTTAGAACACAGATTGAAGTACTTTGAATTATAATGTAATTTATTAATTTTTTTCATTTTCTACAATATGATGTATTTATTTTCAGAATGAAGATTAAATTGTACCTTTTACAAATAATTTTTAAACAGGAAATAAACTTTACATCAGGCCCATTCATTTTTGTAATTTTTTGCCCTTTTTTTGCCAGTCTGATGTAATATTCTAATCTTAAGCTCTAGGTTTTCACTAGCTTTAAGTAAAAAAATTACTTAAATGCTTGAAAAGATCTGTTTGTTTTTATTTATTCTATGCATTTCACTCAGTGGGTTACTGAACGTAATGTGTCAATAATATCCTAATTCATTAAATATGAATGTATTTGCAGGTGGATGGTGGCACACTTGGTAGCAGTGCTGCCTTGTAGCAAAGTTTCAAATCCAGGTCTAGTTTGTTTCTGCATGGAGTTTGCATATGTTTTCCTGTCCATGCAGGGTTCTTCCTGGTACTCCGGCCTCTTCCCACAGTCCAAAAATATGTGTGTGCCTGGTTGTTTGTCCTGTGTGCCTCAGTGATGCCCTGTGATGGACTGTCAATTTGTCCAGTTTGTATCCCCCCTCCTGCCCAATGACCACTGGAGAAAGGCTCCCCCTCCGACCCTGCAAGGATATTTCAATACAGACGTTGGATGGGTGATTGTGCTGAATATGAATTCATCTTGTAGTTCTTTCCAAAATGTGCGAACTACCCAAACCAGCATGTTTGACAAGTTAGTGGATTGAAAAGAAAAGGAATATAAAAACAGTATTTTCCCCCAATTTCAAGCTTTCCATAAATTACTGTCATCAAAACGTGTGAGCAACATGCAGAGCCTGATTTATTACTGCCTTATTTCTAAGTTTGAATATATGTAAAAAAAAAAAAAAAAATAGACCGAGTGAAGTTCTTTCTATCAATATTCCTTTGGTGTATGGTGGAGCGTTAATGAGCTAGACGCACTAAAAGCCAACAATGCTTGACAAGGCAAGCTGTTCAACGCCGCGTGGATCCTCTTATCAAGCCTATCACGGTTCTGCACCTCTATGTGCTTAGCCATGGCAGGGTCCGGGCTATTTTGAGTGCTTTCAGGTCCATGAAATTGGATGTGAATTTGCATTTTTGGGCGCTAGCTGTTCCGATGTGACTCGCAGTAATGAATGAGAGGCAAATGTGGGGAAGCAAAACGAGGCGATTCTGCTGGAATGTGAGTTTGAGGGCAATTTGTGATGTGGTTACATTTATCACCTCTCCACCGGACAAAAGGCAAGAAGAGGTTTTTCAGCGTTTTCTGAAGAGCTGTTAACATTCTGCGGCGTTCGTGTTATTTCCTACCATTAAGCTTCCACTGAATGAACAACTGTATGTTTTGGGTTGGAATAGAACATATTCAGAAAACACAATTAGCTACTTTTTATTACTCTCTACTGCAACACGTGCACTGTAAAGTAAAGTCGCCATCCCAACTTTACCTTTCAGAAGATCTTAGCTTGTAAACAGTCATGTCAAATGAAATCCTAGATGCTTTAGCCAAGAATGATCCGCATTATTTTAATTAGATGGGATCAACTGGATCATAAAAGATTGAAATTTGCTAAGAGGATCCTATTTCTCATCTCGTTTATATGTTACCCAATTAAAAAGTACTATGCAGAGACTTATCTTGATGTTAACGCTTATAATAAGATGCACGTAAATTTGTATTATTATTTAAAAATATCATTCCCTGTGTGTTGTATATGAGCATGGACTATGAAACCAGCAAGTGACAGGATAAATGCCTTCAGTGTGTGGATTTATGCCGACACCGGCCCTTGAGATTCTTTTGTTCCAGTTTCTGACAGCTATTTAGACAAGTTATTTATAGCTATCTGTCTGTCACATGGTACTTAAGTTGTAGGACAGCATAAAAAAGTTCTTAGTATGCTGCAAATGTTCTTACTTGGAAAATACAAACTGGAGACATGGCGTCTGATTAATTATAAAACATGAGATGGTGAAACCATAATGACTGACTATCAGTGTCTGTTTGACATAATCAAGTGACAGACCAAAATAAAGCAGAGCATTTCTTTGAAAAAAAATATTATAATAATAAATGATTTTCAAATATTTTAACAAAGAAAGAGCTGAAAGGTGTGGAAACGTATTCAGTATCCTTCAGTTCCCAAAAATAATATCAACAGCGAGCCAACTAATTAGTAAAAGGAGTTAGAAAAACTGCCATTTAATCTCTGCTTTTCTCAAACATCTCAGAAGGTTAGGCAGCAAACAGAATCGTGATGATTAAGGAGCACAGCACACAGGTTGGAGATAGTTGCAGAGATGTTTAAAACAGGCTAAGTTATAAAAGAATAACAAAATGTCCAAGCTTAATATTCTAAAAGAGAAAGTGTGCAAGAACAGCATGCACGTGCATTTTGCACAAGCTGATGTACATAATACTAATCCCATAATAAAGCCTAGATGTAATAAGTTGTCATCTGCATAGCAATGGAAACCAATTCAATGTTTCTGAAAAAAAGAGCCAAGGGCTAACTCATGCAGGAAGAAAATAAGGGGGCCCAAAACTGAACCTTGTGGCATCCCACATTGAAGTAGAGAAGACACAATCCCAAAGTTTGAGATAAAAAAGTGATACTGCCAAATACGTTTTGAACCACTGCAATGCAGTAGTCCTGACACACACCTACTACTGTAAATGAGAAATTTATCCACGGTCTCTAAGCCGGTTATTGTATTTTTAATTGTCAAACCACAATAATAATGTATTCACTATGATAAACTTGGGTAAAATGTAAAGGTTGGCAATAAGATTGAAAAGCATCTAAAATACAATGTTTTCTAAAAACAAAAAAAAAAAAAAAAAAAACGTATTAATTGCTTGTAAACTACCTTTCCAATATTTTTTTCTTAAATAAAAGGCAAGCTGGAGATTTGCAAGAATATCAGAATCAAGAGCAGGTTTCTGAAGCAGAGGCCAAATTAGAAGCCTCTACATTCATAGGCTAAAATAGCTGCAGTGAGCTATTTAAACTGATCTTGTTGGAGCTGTCCACTGCAAACAGTTGTTAGATAATAAAGCAAATTTGATGTTGGGCTTGAATAATTTTAGGTACAGCTCTAAGTACAAATACAAGGGCAAACTTAATCTCAATGGAAATCCACATACAGAGCTGCCACTATGCCAGATTTATATCATAAATTCAGCTATTTCACTCATCATTTAACACCGTGATACCATGATGGCTCCACATGCAGCGCAAATCTCTCATGTACTAGTGTTCTTTCTTAAAACTGGCTTTAACCATGCTTACAGGCCCTGCATTCAGCTGTATAACGTAACATCTTGCCTTACTGAAAATCCATTCACTCTCTCTGAAAAAAAAAAAAAACAGAAAGCATTCCAACAAGATTAGGAAACTCAATCTGGCTCTATGCTAGATAAGCAACTAGATTATTCCTTCCAGCGTTCTCGGCAGGCGAAAAAAACCTTTTTAACTGTGTGTATTGTCGAGGGGATCAACAACCTTTATATGTTTAGAGGTTTAAGCCCACAACAGATGGTAATGGAAACAGTTATATCATCCATCTCTCGGAGGATTAAAAATGTAATCTTAATTCCTATTCATGCCGCACATGTTTACGCAATCCAATTTAGCAAAAAGTGCACCTCATTAGATGTCGCAAAACTAAAGACTTTGATGTTGTTTGCCATCATTGAGGACGTGGATGGGGGGAAAAATGGCAATTTCAGATGATACTGTTGAAGAATGTAAAATGTTGCTGGTACGAACTGTTTAAATAGCTCTGCTTAAAAGCATTTATTTTTAGGGGGCCAGATGTAAGAAGATTACCAGTGAAGACATAACCTTTTAATCCCGGGTGTTCGCTTCATTAATGGCTTTTACCTTGGTCTATCACTCCCGGAGTCATTAAACCTCATTGTGTTTGAAAGAGGATCCTGAGCCCCACAGAGTCAGATTCTGTTACAAATGACATGATACTGACTCATAACAGACTGTCCCACCATGAATTATTCCCTTGACCTGAGACCCGCTCAATCACACCGCACACTTAATTAAGTTAAACCAAGAGCAATAAATAAGACGTACGACGTGTCAGCTCGGATGCTTGTCCTCATCTGTTGACAAAAGCAGCGGGTCTCCAGTCAGGCCCGGGCAATGAATGAGTCCAATCACGGTGACATACAGCTGAGGACAGGCCTCAAAAATTTATAGGAAATGTGAATATCATCAGCAGCCCAACAGGCAGCTTGGAATACAGATTTGCTCTGTATGCTGATGATTTACCGCTGCTTTGCGACAAAGAAGCACCAAACAGCGGCGAGATGAACATTGCCGGTGCTCTCTCGCCAAGGATCACTGCCGTGTCGGCTGCGGCAGAGAAACAGACATCAGAATTCAATCAAGCTGGCCCATCTGTTCACAGATATCAGGAGTGTCATTTGATACAGGCTCGCCATATAGAGAGGAGGCCCAAAGTTCACCTTGCTAAAAGTGATGCCACACAGACAATGTGGCATAAAAATATGATGTATGAATGCTGTGATGCATCATCTCTGCTACCTCAGTGAGCAGAAATAAGAATGTTTCATCATTACCAATGTTTCATTCAGAGTCCAAAAGTCAGAGATGGAAAATATTCATATAAATGTGGTAGCAATTTTCTCAGATATAAAACACACTACTGTAATAAAAAATATATAATGATTAAACAGTAGATAGTAGAAACTTCAAATAAATACAACATATAATGCAAATAAAATAATTTTACCAGCAGCATTTTAACAACTAGAAGCAGAAAGCTGTACAAATGCCTGTTGCAGTATGTTAACAGTGTGAACACTGATCCACGCAACTCTAAGGTACCCCAGATCTCAGTGTGATGGAGTTGGAGATGTTTTTGCCAATGCAAGTTGACTGTGGTTTCTAACAAAAGTTCAGAATCCAGAGGTAAACATTCAGGAGAAGCTTCTCTACTTCGAAAAGATCATATTAGATGTCAAACTGAATGTACAGGATTCTGGCGTAGGTGTCTTTAAAGCTGAGATGAGTGAGTTCTTAGCAGTGAGGTGGATGCTGCTTACTCAGTGGCGCATAGGAAACAATTAGGAAAGGATTGAGCTGACAAAACGCAAGCTGAGGCGTCAAACCTTTAGTGGATAACGGCGTCTGATAAATTTCCCAGCAAAGCAAATGTTGAACTAAACTGAGGAATATCAAAGTGATTTACAAAACAGAAAAAATAAAAATTGCTAAAGAAAACAAACCTTACAAGCTTTAAATGTAGCGCAAGCCTGCAGTAAATCTGAAGACCTGAAATTATATCTTGACTAAAGATGCTGACGTTTCTAAGCTATCCTACAAATGTAGCCATTTTTTATCAGAAGCAAAAAGGCTCCTAGTAGTTTTTTATGTTTGCTCTTTTCCCCAAAATACCTCCATATAAACAGACACCGATGAGTAAAATCACGAGTGAACTTACAAGCAACATGAAGACTGGCCTCTCTGCTGATGATTGTACCAAACGAGTTTGATGCGAAGCACTGATAGATGCCCACATCTTCGTCTTTATTCAGATTGGTGATGTGTAAGTTCCCACCCATGAGGGAGAAACGTGAGCCTGGCATGGGCAGGATGAAGGAGTCATTCAGCATCCACCTGTGAATGACAGCAGTCACGTGTTTAACTGGAGGTAATTTAAACAAACCATATGAAGTCTACACATAAATATAAAAATTTATGTTGCTTTTTTTTGCATACATGCAAAAGAATGCAAGTAATGCAATTTTATCAGATCATCTGAAAAAAAATTCACACTATTTTGTTTCCTATTTTTTGTTTGCTGTGCTCCGAAAAGGGGCATAGATTGTTTTACACTTTCTTAAATTATATTTGACTGATGTTCAGTAAGTGCAGGAAAATGAGAGTTAAAAATAAACTATAATACATTTGCAACCTAAAAATAACAACATATGACTGACCAAGTACAGAAACAAAGTCAATGTTGTAGTTTCTTTCAGTAATGAATGACTACCTCCTTTACGCTGAACCACAAATATCTGCTTTATCCAAAACAAGATTTAGATGCATCTATAAATTAAATGTCCACTATTCCATTTAGTGTGGTTGGCTTACATTACAAAGAGAGAAGAGTGACAAAGACAACCAACAGCCAAAAACAAAGTAATCTATAAATGAATATGGATTGTCCCTCCTCTTGATGACAGTATCACCACCCTCTTTCAGCTGGTGGGATTTAAACAAAAACAGGCACAGGGCCGAGTTGAAGAATAGTGGGAAGAGAAAGACATATGCAGCGCACCAGACTGGCTAATTAGACTGATTTAGTGATCACAGCTGGAAGTGGTCCAACAGCTCCAGATGAGACAAAACAAAGGGGGACACAGATCAGTTGGAGTGAAGGTTTTATGTTCCCTTACAATTGCTGGGCTATGGAAAACTAATGGAGGTGTCCTTGGTGCCCCTGAAATACACCTGCCTGTAGCTGCAGGAATTTGGAGCCATTCTGGAACTGCAGCAGAATTTTACAAGGATCCAAGAGATTACAGATGAAAAAAAAATATAACTAAAGCTAATGGTGAGATTACTCAAATGTCAGATTGATCTGTAGTTTGAATGCTTGAATGAGAATGATAGTGTAGGCACTACATACTGGGATCATTAAAGCATTGGTTGTAAATAATTTGGACTTAGAGGGGCAGTACAGTATTTACATTTTCTTTGTTTTAATTTTTCTAAAACAGTAAAAAAGAAACACTTGAGTGCTTCAATTTCAGTTTTATTGTTACTTTCTGCACATTAATTGTAAAGCTGAGGATGTGGAAACCACATTAACACGCATTCACATTCACATGCTCAAATTCAACCTGTTTCACAATAAATGCCAACTTTTAAATTCAGCATTAAATTGTACAGACAGGAAAAGAGCTACCCAGTCCAGTGCGATGGATAATACTTTAATAGGTTACAGAGATACTGATTTATTTATATTTTGTCAGAATTCTTCATTCGTCATTGCCATTGTTCTGACAAAAGAAACCATTCTTCTTTGAGGGTCACAGTGGCTGGGGGGCTTTAACAGCACGTCGAAAGCACTGAACCAGGTCAACATTATTTTTTTCTGTGCCATCATGATCAACCTCATTCGCATCATGCAGTATTGTTGATGTTCGTCACATCTCATCACATATTTGAGTGTTTTTTTATTTAAAATAAGCATTTTCATTCATCATAATTTATTTATTAAGTCAATCCAAATAAACCTAGAGCTATGTGAAAAAATAGTTACCAGTGTTACTACTGTTGGCAGAATTGTAGAAATTGAACCATACTGGAGAGTTTTCCAGTGTGAACAGCCTGTTTACGGTTACACCACGGCATGCCAATTCAGTTTAACTCTAGATCAGTGTTTCTCAACAAATCTGTTGACGGGGTGGGGGGGTAGATAGCCCGACAAATCTGTTGATGGCCGGGGGGAGGGGGGGGGGGGGGAGAGTTGCAGGTTACTTTGCACTGACCATTATTTTATTATTGACAATAAAGTTTACCTT
>CAEGAF010091048.1:0-17934 GCA_903067075.1 Micropoecilia bifurca | reverse complement strand
AAGATACAAAGATAAAGTATAATAACAGACATAATCTAACTAAACCAAACTGACTAAACTGAGTAAAACAGAACAAGGCTAAATCAAAATATGAATAACTGAACTAACAGAGGAAACACAAACAAAATAAAAAATCAAAGTAAGAAATGAATACAAGAAAGTAACAGAAGCAAAGAGTCACAACAACACAGGATATGACACGTATTATTTTGACTTTATTGCACAGTTATGCATTACTTTGTGTTTCACTATATTATCTTTCTCTTTCTTTCCCCATTGATTACTAAAGGACAAATGCATCATGGAGGTTGCAAACTGTACCTCTCTGTTATCTAAGCAGACTTTGGTTTAATAAGAAAAAGCAAAAACAAATTAACAACCACACAAAACAAATTCATGTAGTAAATACTGCAGTCCAGGCTGTACCAGCCATCTGATCGCATTTCTTCACATCTTAATGTAGATATGTGTTTATAAAGATTTTTTCCCTGACATTTTAATCAAAATGGCTGCAGTTAAAATAAATCACAGTCTGTAGTTCAGCATTACCGCTGGCAGAACATTTTGTCCACTTCTGCCTGCAGGGTAGCTGAGATGGAACAGCGCAAGAGGAAGTCAGTAATGTTTCTCTGGATAATTTAAATGCATTTACAATGAATATCAAAATAAATAGTCTACAAAATAAAAAATGTTTTTCCATTTTAGCATAGCTGATGGAAAGCTGCACAATAAATAATACATTCAGTATTAGATCATCGAACGTATAAGAGTCTGGTGGCTGGTTTATGTTTCAGTGTTTAAACATTCACTCACAAGAGCCACTGCAGCGTCTTGATTTCCTTCTCCTGACTTTTGCTCACCACCCCACCACACACACACACACACACACACATACACACACACACACACACACACACACACACACACACACACACACACACACACACACACACACACACACACACACACATTTCTTGTGTTTGACACAAGAACTACTCATACACAAGCACACCTTTGTGTCTACCCCAACACCTTCTCTCTTTCAGATTCTTGTTTTTGTTTCCATTATGTCATATGATCGAGATGCCCACACAGTTTCCATGGCAACGTAAAAAAATTTGTCTCTGACTTGGGCGTTGGCTGATGGGAGCCAAGACAGAGAAGGAAGGAATGAGAGCAGCGCTATTATTGACTCTGAAAAGCATTACATGAGCTGTCCGTGTACCTGGAGCTTTAAAAACATGAATTAAAAATGAGCTCTGAGCAGCTGTAGCGCTGCGAAAGAGCATCTGATCGCAGTCGAGTGATTTTTCCCTTCGTTTCTGTGACCTTTACCCTGAGGTTTGTGAAGGCAGGCGTGTGTTGCTTGGATGAGGAAATAGATGATACTGGCGTATGTTGCACCCACAGTTTCTTTCAGGGTCACCGATCAAAGACCCGAGGAACTGAGTATTGTTGCGTGTAAAGGCTGCAGCCTTTCTTGTCCTCTTCCTGTATGTATGACACACCTGTTGAACGCTCAACAGAGAGGCATTAAAAGATTTGATCTGACCCTGCTGAGTAATAACTTCATCTCACAGTAGATTTGGAAGAATGGACTGTTTTTCTGCATTGCCTTGCCATGTTGGTTTTTTTGTTTTTGGATAATTTGCACATTCTTCTTTTGTTCACATTTTCTTCTCTTTCACATCATTTTTCAATAAAGAAAAAGTATAGATCTCTAATTTATATAACCCAAGCGAGACTTCATCTAAATATTATTGTGTTTTTTTTTTTACTGAGGAGTTTGAAGAGGCATGCTTTAGGATACAAGAGGATACAAGACCCCAGAGGCAATTTGGTCATCAGGTCCCTGCAGTGCGTCAAGCTGCCCTGAGAGCATCGATAATCTTGTCTCTCCTTAAAGTTTTTTTTTTTCTTTAACAGGGAATATGTTGCTTTTTTTCATTTCCATTTAAACTACTATTGCATGCAGCCACATGCAGTCAAATCCAGAACCTTTATTACCAGAAAAAAAAATCTATGTGGACACAAGCTTTTGTCACTGCCAGGATGGCATTTCTGTCCTGTTTTTTTGGGGGGGGTTAAGGGGTTTAGAGACAATGTAATGCAAACATCCTTTTGTAGTAGTAGTTCTTTTGTTTTTATTGAAACTAAGTTTAAAGAAACTAAGTTTAAAGAGAAAAATTGCAAGTCATGGTCAAATAAAGAAAATCCATCTATTTTTGCAAGCAATGACTTTAACAGAGTGCAAAGTATTTAGCTCTGCTTTTGATATATTATGTTTTTTATCACATCTGAAAAAACCCAAACATGAGTAAATAAATCAGATTAATCCAGTGTCAATTAATGTGAAAAATTGTGGTAGACAAAGCAAATAAAGATGTGAGTTTTTACAAGATACTACTTCTGAAACAAAGACAGAAATATATAATTCAAGGTGATAAGTGGGCCTCACTGTGGCATTGTGAGATTTTTATTTTTTTCAACTTATCAATGTAAAGAGGATTGAAAGGTATCCAACTGTGAGCCACGCACACAGCATGAAGACTTTCACAGTTAGGATAATAGGAGCTATTTTTCCCTGTTGAGCGAAGGCCTCAGCATCTCTCACCCCCACTGTTTAAACACCCATAAGCTGTAAACATACCTGCAGACACACAAGGACACACAACGGTCAGCATAACATATCTCATTATCAAAGCTAAACACAGATCACATATCCCCGTATGGATTTTAGAGCATGTACTCCTCTAGCTATTATTTTAGATAAGTACGTTTTTGTGTTAATCTTTTAATGCACTTAATCAAAAGTGATATTTTAAGCACATACTCTCCATATATGTCATTTCAATTTGATTCAAAGGATTAGCCAGAGAACAAACTAATTGAGTTACTTTAAATTAGCGCGACTCAAAACATTACTTAAGTTGTCGTGATGAAAAAAAGTTTGGACTCAAACTGTTATCCATACACAGTAAAAATGCGGGGTTTGAATTAACACCCAAAAATGTCTACATGTGTCCAAGTCAGCAGGTGTTAAAGTAACACTTTGAAAGTGTTAACAGATTGACACCCATTTTTTTGTTAAATTAACATTGGTCTATATACTGAAATGGGTTTAAGAAAAGTAAAACTTTCCATTTCTGTGTATTGTTTTGAATATTTTCCACTGGATTTGACTGATATTGACACATTGTGGGTCAATTATTTACTTTATTAACACCACATTATGTTTTGTGATCAACACTACACTGGTGTTACTTTTAATATATTTTAACACCAGCACCGTTGTAAATGTTAATGTGACACTCTGTATTGTTGAATTTAACACCAGCTGACTTGGACACATGTAGACACTTTTGGGTGTTAATTCAACACTGGCATTTTTACTGTGTACAATATATTTTAGAGGTATTACTATTCTCCTAAGAAAAATTATGTTTGCTGAAAGCGAGAGCATTGTGATTTTGATATTTCAGGTGTGACAGGAGTCAAATACTGTGATTTCACAAATTCTTTGGCAGCTATTCTTAAGGAAATCTACAAAGTTGTTTTCTGCATGTTTCACATAGATGTCAAAACACAGGCATTGATATCTAAGATATCTAAGACCTGCTTGTAATCAGGATAGTTTTGTAATATAACTATTTTAGTTTCATTTTAATTAGTTATTGGAATTCAGCCTTTACAGCTGGCTGGGCAAAAAACAGGGACATTTGAGTCACCTGTATTTCAACTGAGTTTAATCACATTGACACTCAAATTGCTGTCTATCAGTCTGTCTCTTTTTAAGCTGAGTTGAAACCAAAATACTGTGATCTGCTTTAATATATTAACTTGTCATTTAAATAAACAATTAATACCTAAATCTGAAGTTACCACTGATAGTATTTTTCCTCTCTTCTTCTTCCTGCTCTTTTTCCTGCTTGTTCTTGTGTGGATTACTGTCTGGCTAGTCTTTTTTTGGAGCCTCCCTTTGTATATTTTCCAAATTGCAAATCATGGATCTATCCAACACAATGGATAGAATTTCCTCAACAAGAAGCCTGCCTCGTAAAGGAGAGTCCTCTTGTCCCGATGGGACATATTTAGCTGGATACACTTTGGATTCCTGGGGGAGAGTATGTCCGTACACACTATCTTGTATGGAGATGCAACAGATCTCGAGATGTTGCATCAAGATTTGCAACATCCCGATGTTGAAGATGTTGCAGATATCTTCAACATAGAGGATATTGAAGATATCTGCATAATTTGATTCTTGATAACAGGATTGCTTTTTGGAGTTGGCTGTTACCTAGAATATCATCACATCTGGAAAACATTGGCAGCTGTTCGGGCCATTGGGCAAACCTGGGCAGTGTTTATAGACTTACTTATTTACAAATGCATACATATTAACTGCGTAGCTATAAACACGTATGGTATTTATTGTATTTTAGGTTTAGTGATAAACTGCCAAAGAGTTGCCATTTATGCGATTCATGGGTGAATCTTTTGCAACTCCTCTTTTATTTACTACTGCAGCTCTATGATCCATTGAATGTGCTAAAAATGGGGGAATCTGGGTGGTGACCCAGTCATCTATCAATATATCATCTCATAGGCTGTTTTCACTCCCCCGCCTTGTTCCACTTGATCCCAATATTGGATCTTAATAGCTGAGGAGACCTTTAGCACAACAGGGAGGAGGCAGCAACCTCACTGCCACAGAGAATGAATGATGGATTTTCTGTAAAATGGTGACACTTGAACGTGTGCTTCAAGGGAGTTCGGATGACAAAAACAACAATAATTGGTATTTTTACTGTCTTAGACTGATTCCAGTTTTCTTTGAAATAACTTAGGAGATAAACTTGTCACATCTTCACACTCCACTGCCTCGTTACATATATCTGTGCATATCTATAGATGCATGGGAATGTGTGACATTACAGCCGCAAATGTATCTTTCTTTAAAGATTTTTTGGCTTTAGTGGACCTTATAGACATTATAGAGTGGTGAGAGAAGGACGACACAGAACTGAGACTGTGACAACCGAATAGAGGACAAAAGCCTCTGTACATGGTGTGGATGTCAACAGATTTTTATTTCTATATATTTGTCTTTGACAGCATGAGTTGGCAAATGGCATCATTGCAACCCAGGAACACAGAAGCTATGACATGAAGTTGTGGGGAAGTTTAAAGCAGAGTTGGGTTCTAAAACAATGTATCTAACTGTGAACATCTTATTTAACGCTGTTCACTCCATCATCTGAAAATAGGAAGAATACAACCCACTTGCAAACTTTCCAAGATAAAGTCATCCAGATAAACCAACATAGCAGGCAAAGGGAGCATTAATGAGAGAAGCAGCTGGAGGCAGATGGTAACCTGAGGAGCTGCAGATATCCACAGCTTAAGTGGGGAGACATGGTGACAGGATAACCATTAGTTGTTATCTCCACACATCTTGTCTTTTTTAGAAAGGGGAAAAAAGAAGAGAATAATATCTAGTATAATAAATTCAAATAGCTGTTTTCTGGATTCACTCTACTCACATGTAATTTAAAAAATTGGTTTTCAGTTTTTAATGTCTTCAGTTTTTTTGTGTGCCATCAGGCATAACTTCTTAAGTCTTTTTTATGGTTCTAAACGTAACATTTTGTTGCACTTAGTACAACAATCTGTCTGTCTAACTAATTGGCAGGTATTGTTGGTGTAAAGATACCAACACTGCTCCTTTAACAGAATCAGTAGTTTAATTCCTGATGAGGACAGATTGTATAATGTTTCCAGGTTTAAATCATTTTTTATGTAAAGTATCCCCCAAAAGAGACTGCAAACAATATAAACACACATCCTGCTTGATGTACTTGTTACTTTAGGGTAGGGATATTGTATCTCTTTGGCTATGTTGTAGTATTCCTTAGTTGAATCTAAACCAATGCTTTGAAATTTAAATTATATTTAATTTTGTTCATTCTGCTATAAATATGACTGTAGGTTGCAGTGAAATTAATTGATTGTTTTGCTCTTTCAAAGTCATTAGTATACAACAGATAAATGTCTGATCAGATTGTATCACTTCATAAAACATATACAGCTTGAAAATAACTGGCCTTTGTGCATGTGGAGACACTGAACACTTGTTAGAAACTTAAACAACTTGAGAAGTAAAACCCAGTGATTAAACCTGGTGGAAAACAAAAACAACCATTTTTGAATCCCAACTTCTCTTCTCTATTTACATGTGGGGTCAACATCACCTCAGTGTTGGTGCTTTGATTTTTATTTTACAATTTGCTGCAAATTAGAAGAAGAAAAAATAGTGTACAACTTTTAACAGAGCATTTGATTTTCTCTGTTCATTGAATATGTGTGTGACACTTAGCTGCACATTATCTAAGTGAAAATGGTCTTTCACAGCTTTTACAACTGTTTAGCACTTTGTGTTCAGTCACAGAAAAATGTAGTTCAACGGAATTCAAAATCCTCACCTCAGTTCTGCAACCTCACCAATCACACCATATGAGTCAAGCTGAAATAACATCTCATTAGCATGTAACACAAAAACAGCATCATGCACAACTAAAAACATGATGAATATGAAAAAGGTAAACAATCATGGATATTATAAAGCTTGTTCACATTTGCAAAACCATTGTTTACTTCGTCTTAGTGTGAGCTGCTGTCTACAATGGGCTTCTTTTACTGCTGCAATAATATTCATTAGAGAAAATAGCGATGACAGCTTAGTGTTGTTTACTTTGTTGATCTCTCCTTTGAACAACTTCCCTCCTTAGAAGTTGTAAGATATTAGAGCATGCTGAAAAAAGTGGCTGTTGTGTTTAGTTTGCAGGTGTGTTCATACTGCAGGCCTGCATCATATCAGCAAGGGTAGAAAGAGCAAATTTTATTTGGAAACTTTCTCATATGAAGAAAAACTGTCACTCGTAGATTTATTTATTTATTTCAGTACTGCAAAATACAACTTATACTTTTTCTCAAAATCATCATTGAAATATCCCTACAGCTACTCCACCCACATGTATGTATCTCTTTGGAGGGTGACTGAAGCAGTTTCACACCCAGGGCACTGCAGCAGTTCATGTAGATTCTTATATGAACCATGACAAAGAGAGAACCAACCAGAAAATACAGCAAGCAGGAAGACTGGCAGCAGGTAAGTATGATTTAGATTGTAAAATCATGTAAAGTCCTCTTAAAACCATCAATATATGTTAAAATATATCAATGTCTAAAACAGATTTAAGTGGGCTGAGATGCTCCTTATAATAAATCACACATTGCAATTGAGATTTTGTATACAATATAAAAAAACGGAGACTGATAGAGGAGAGGGGAATCCAACGATGCATAACGCATTATAAAAGCTTGAGTGGTGCCTCAGCCTAATAACGATAAAGGGGGAGGTAATATGATATGCACGCTAATGCATATTAGGCACATCAATATTTCTGGCAACTATAATCAGAAATCTTTTTTCTTTTGTTATTTTAATAGATAATTAATAATGTTGTAAATTAGCACCCCGCAAACAAGCAAATCATAAGAGTAAAGAGGTTCAATTTCCCACTGCTCCTGTCTCTCTCTAGCAGAGGGAATAAAGGCAGTGTAGATGTATGGAGACATGTTTGGTTTGCAAAACTGAGTGCACAGCACATATTTTTATCCTTCAAAGTATTCACCAATTTATGAGTATCTGTATGGCCATTTTTCCTTCATCGTTCATTCGCTCATTCATTCAACCCGTGTTCAATTTTTTGTCTTTACTAGATGTCTGTGCTTTTGTAAATAATCACCATGCACTTTTGTATGTAGATGTTTATGTCATCTGTCCTGCTAGTGTATTATTTTACCTTTCCACCATTACCAGGTGTTTCAATCACAGTTGCCTCAGTTTTTGAGCAATGGGAGCCTCTTTGTTCATTCATCCATCAAAAATGTAAAAATGTTCCCCGATCATTTACCCATTCACTTTATATGTCAGTTAATCAATGCCCCCATATTAACACTGGTTTCCCACAAAGTCACCAGCAAGCGTGACCTTGAATCCCCACAGTCCTTCTGCCCGGGACCTTCATCCCTGGAGAGAACATTTCAGCCGGAGAAACACAATGGACAAAGCCGGCAGGCATTTGACATTCTCTGACATTTCCGCTCCCCCTTCTCTGTTCTTTGTACATACACCTACTTGTAAACACTATGATGGCTTTACACAAAAGCTTGGATTTTTTTAACAATGGATGACTGGGCAGCACATAACCTTTTACAAGGCCCAGGAAGCAAAAAAAAACCAAGATTTCTCATCCCTCTGATATCACTCCCTGTGTCTGCTGAGAAATGCTGCATGCAGAAATGCAGACGGCGGAGTAAAAACATTTATGAGAACATGTTTAACAGAAGAACTAGCCTTTTGGTCCATTCTGTCCTGAACACGGAGCTCAACGTGCAATTATCCTGATGAACCCTCCCCTCCGCATTGTTTTATGTTGTCATGCTTATTTCATTCTGGGACATGCTGCATCATTTCATAAACTAATTAAATTAAGGAGGTAAGATACCATGTCATTGGAAAATGAATCATCATTAAACCCTACAATGCAAGAACAGAAAAGGATCAGAAAATAAGACAATTTGTTGCAGACAGATTTTGCAGCAAATACCTCTTTGGTTTTTTTTTTATATTCTTGAGCGATTTTCTGGCTGATTTATCCACTTAAAGTGACATTTATTTGTATTTATTTATTTATTTTTACATTTTCCTCTGCAATGCCTCTAGAGTTGTGTGGCTATTGATGCTGTGTTGCATTCAGACAAACTAAGAATAATACATATATAGTAGAAAGGCCAAACAGGAATAAAACTCATCTTTAAGGAAATCCAAATCTGCATCTATGTACCAACTATACAAAACCCTTTGAACCACTCTGCGTTTCCCTGCAAGCATTTAGGATTTCCATCACATGCACTCTGATTCACATTTTATATGCATACTGTACACACCCCATTAATTAATCATGGCACCAATCTGTAATGCTGCAGTCATAATTACGCCATCATTCAAGACTGCAGAGTAATTGTCTGAGAGGAAATGAAGCCAGAACTGTAGCAGTGTCTTGGCACCATTCAAATTGCTGTCTTAAGCACCCTGTAAGGTTCACCCCGTTGCAGCAGTTTAATCAGAGAAGCAAACTACGTGATTGTGTATGCTAATCCTGGAAGAAAGGTAGCCATGTTTCTCCTCTTCTGTTAGAGGCTGTTACTGTCTGGAGCACCGTGTGCACTTATTATGATCATTCAGCAAAATGAGACAGAGAAATTTTAAACTCCAAATACGTCAGCAAAATGTTAAATAGCAATAGTTAAATAGCAGGCAATAGATTAACATGGAATTTATCAATTATTTCCTCATGCAAAAGATCAAATTTTCTCAGAGATATCCTGGTTATATTGGCAAGATAATTCATGGAAATGTTAAATCTGAGTAAATTAATCCAATCAGAAAGATGAGTTCCTTTGCTGTGCTATTTGTGATGCAGACAAATCCATTTTTCCAACTTAATGCACAAAATATTATTGATTTTCAAAATATAAGTTTAGAAAGATATTGGAAATCGTGTCTTTAATATAATTTTGTATCTTTATTTTCATGCAAGACATAAGAAATAACTGTCTATAAATGGTGTTATTCAAATAAACCTGCCTTTTATTTCCATACTTGATATATTATTTTCTGCTTTTGGTACATTTTTGTGAAAACTAATTTATGTGAAAATTATATTGCTTTATTTTTCTCAATAACGTGACCAACTGTTGAGAAAGGCAAGCTGTGGTATTCATTATACCTATTTAATCAGACATAATATTTTAAACTTTGTTGCTGTTTTTTTTCTTCTTAACATTTGCTGCTGTGACAACCATTTATCTAAAGGGATTATAAAACCTGCATAACTTCACACGCCAACTGCTCCAATGGGAAAGGGAAATATTTTTGTAAGCTTTCTTTCTGTATCTTCAAGCACTCAGCATGGTCATGGGTAGTGCAAAGTACCTGAATGCAAAACTGTCCATGGAGCAGTTTATGAGCAAAGCAGTGTCTGCAACACAAGGTTTGACAGTAGTGTCCAAGTCCGTGTAATGCAATAATTTTTTTATTTATTTCTTTTTCATTATTATTATTAGGAGTTAAAATCTATGAAAACCAAAAACCAGCAGTGTTTTAGCTGTAATGCCTTTGTTTCTATGTCATTCCTCTCACAATGTACTTTGCACGGTGTTTTATGAAAACTAAGCAAGAGTTGCTTGAGACTCGAGGAAAACATTTGGCTTCAGAAAGCTCTGCAATGAGGATTTAAAGCCAATTTAGTGTGTTACTAAGTACAATTTATATGCTGTTTTCAGGGTTTCTTTTGAACACAGTTCATTCATTACCACATCACTAAGGTTAGAGTACTACATTTATCCCTGCTAGGATCGAGCAACATGACTACTGTTTCTGAATCTACACGGCTTACCAGACTGTAGCAAACTGTCCCAATTGGCCGACATGGCGCTTGGGCTCCTGCCTGATTCAATTTATTGCCCTGCACACAACAGACTAATGGTCCATTGGCTGCAAACATTGAGCAAACAGAGGCTTCTGCTGTTAATAAGGACTGTCTGTTGAAAGAAGGTAGCAAGAGGAGCAGCAGAAAGGAGGTGATAAGATAGAAAGGAGAGAATTAGAAACCACACAAAATAAGAGAACGAAATAAGGGATGGCAGATGGAGTGAAGGGTTGACAAGTGAGAGTGGAAATAAGGGGCTGATTGTGATAATTATTTGAAGAACATCAAGAAAGATTGAAAGATAATGTAAAGACAGAAGAACTGCAATGGAAACCAGGTAGAATAAATAGTGCAAAAAATATTTTCTAAAGCTAATGTTATTGAAGGAAAAGTTAGAGAAAGTCAGCCATTTTCTATGCCTGTTGTTCTTTCAGGGTTGCAAGGTGCTGATGTCTCTCTCCAGCAGAGGCTGTGTTTGGCCCTGGACCATCTCAACTCAAAGAAACACAGGAAGCACAACTATGCCTGTGCAGACTCACATGTAAGGTGGCTCAGAGTGGCCGATTAATCAAACATGCAGGATTTTGGTTAGTGGCAGGATCCTCAAGTACCCAGAGAGAAAGCAACACATGCAAGCAATGAACCCGGCTGGGATTTGAATCTGTGACTTTCTTTCAAGGAATCTTTATTATGTCCCTTTATGATGGATTTGTGGTCACTGAATGATTAATGTAGTTTTTAAATAATTTTACTGGTGGACAGGACATTTATTGTTCGTGTTATTCTAACTGTATTTCCATTGATAAATCACAAACGTCAGTCCTACATGATGATAGAGCCACCATCCTGTTTAACTGTAACTCAAGTTCATTATGGGCTTTATTTTGTCTCCCACTAGCAGGAGAGTCATATAAAACGCTTGGAAGATTAACATGCTTTGTTGTTTTCTTACAGCAGCAGTGTCTTATTTCAAACCGTTGATTATATTTGATGTATTTTAACAATTGGACTGCAGATTAAAATTCTCACTCCAATGAATATTTTATCTGAAAAGCAACATTAATGGGTCAACCCATTAAAAAAAAAATTCACATATGATGAGGGATTTTTCTATTCTATTTTGTTTATTTAAAAAAATTGATTTACATTAATTCTAAGAGTTTCAGGAACTGTGTTTAATGTACATATTTTAAATTGTTTAAAATGCTTAAATCAATTACTTTGGTTGCTTTTATTGACTGATCTTGCAATTTAAACTAAAATGAAGACATATTTGCCTCTAATATCAAGGAGAGGGAACACGCCTCTCATACACATGTGACCACAACCAGCTTCACAGCTTTTTTCTTTTCTTACTTGCTAACACATTCAGTGTGATCTCTCCTTGTAATGTTTCACAACTACAGAAAGGGTGTAAAATATGTTGACATCATTAGTTAGGAACTACAGTGTTGAGTCAGAAAGTATACAGTCAGATCAGAGATATTTTACGTAGTAAAGTCTAGTCACTGGTTATAGTGGTATATTTTTAACCACCTAGGGGCAGCTATGCTCATGGATGTGGAATGAGTTGTGCCATATGCTGTAACCACACCATCAGTGATGTGGCAAGAGCCATAATGTGTACATTTGCAACCATGCACTAAATATTGCCTTTATTATCCGGGACATTATACTTCCCTTCTGCACTTTCTCACTGAAGAGGCCTTATGTTTTTAGTATAATGACTTTGTATATGTGGGTCTGAGAGAGAGGAAGCACTTTGTCTTAATGTAACCTTGCATCTTGTATTGACAACAGCTTGCCTGGTAAAATAAAACAGGACACACTTTGACTCATCTGAACACCAACTCACACACAGTTATAAAAACTACTAAAAAAATAAATAAAATAAAAACGGGTCATCTGCTGCAGAGCAGCGAGGCAGCCGCAAGCATCCCCATTATGCCTCAAACTATGAGACCAGCATCACCAACGCCGACAACATTATTTATCTCAGACGCAGCTGAAGTTAATTACCATTTTAAGTGGTTTATTTTTGTTTATTAAAACTAGTTGAGCCGCACATATTCAAGCCACGGTAATTGGCTTTAAGGGTGTCCCAGATATTAAAGCCGCTTGGAGTTCTCAAAATACTCCGGTTCACTCTCGCAGCAGCCTAGCGATGTTCTACATCATATAATATGAGTGGAGATATGTTATGATCAGTATGCCTTTGATTTGAAGCCCATTGCTGTATTATCACGCTGTGTCTGAGCTGCACTCTGAAGCTGATGCAACCAAAAACTCTCGCTTCCCTCTATGTTTTTTTTTTCGTACCCCTAACTCACTCTGCACACGTTCAAACACCCACACTCCTGAAAGCAGCAAGCAGTAAGGCAAGCCTGGCTTGCCTGAAAGATCTATTTCTAAGACTCACAGAATGCACGGTATCCATCTCTTCTTTCTCTCCCTCTTTTTAACTGACTTACTCTCTCTGAAAGGTCCTAAGGGAGTTGAGGTCCATGCAGGGAGTAATTCCCAGCACAGCACAGCAGAAGTAACCCTCACTGGCTTTACAAACAGGAGCCACAGAGGCCAAATACCTGTTCCTGCCAAGGAAGCAAGAAAGCAGTGCAGACAATGAAATCGGGGCAAACAGCAACTTCAGTGTTTCCCTTGAAGTCCCTGATAAAAAAGAAAAATCTGCTTCCATAACTTTTTTCTATAAAAAAGTATTTGCAATAGAATTTAGATTCTATTCAGTACAATCTTTTGATTCACCTGAATTAATGTGTTCCTGTTCTCTGACAGAGATCACTTATCTGTGACCTCTCCCCTCATAGAGTTACTTTGATCCCAGCCTTGCAGCATCAATTTTAACAGCAGATTTGTCATGTCGGGCTCAGAGGTGGAATTTCAGGGGCTGAGGTCCCACAGTACACCAGCAATTGAACATCTGTGCTCAGATTGCCACTCCCCCTTTTTTAATGTGTCTTAGTCATGTCCCCTGCCCCTTAAATCCAAACCACCCCTCAGACATCAATAAATATGTACACATTAACATGGATGTGTGTGAGCTTGTCTGTATTTTATAATCTTTTTCTTAGGGGGCTGGGCACCTGCTTCCTGTTGCCCGTGGTCCCCGTTTCCATGTTTGATGTGAGAAGTGACTGTGGATGGAGTTCTACCCCATGATGGCTGGGCTTTTGTGGTAAAGAGTTTTAGTGACTCTGAACTTCTTTTTCTGTCAGGATACCCTGAGATGGAAGTTGATCGCCCCAACTTTTTCATTTCTTGACTCGGGGTGTTTGGTAAGCTTGCTGTTTTGTGTAAGATGGATCCTGCATGGTTATAGTTTGAATTGGCTTAAATTCCATCCTGTCAGGCGACAGAGGCCTGGATAATACCTGTGTTAAACGGACAGCGGAGTCCGGCGACGACAGGCGCTTAAATTCCTTAACAAAAGTATGTTTTTATCTTTTTTGATCTTTTTTTTTTTTTTTCAAAATCTCTTTCTCTTTCTTACTGCTTCTTCAACGTCACATGATGTTTTTATTTTTTCTTTAATTATGTAAAGCACCTTGAAATGCCTTACTGCTGAAATGTGCTATACAAATACAATTTGATTGTTTGAATATTTTTCATTTTTCAGTCATTGTGTTTTGGAGATTTAAACATTACTGTCAATTTAAAGCTTACTGTTCTCATAACTATGTAAAAGAAAATATTTAAATTGTGATAAACGGGCTGTACTTGCCGGTGGTAGGCCAATACAGAAGACTGACATTTAGGGGTCACCTTTAAATGTTCCCACCCCGTCTCTGATTCACAGAGTCAGGATTTTTTTTTTTTTTTTTCAACAGCTGCGTATTACAGTGTACAATCCCATCTGTCGAGGCAGAATGACTGTTAAAAGATGCATAGCTTAGAGAGTTTCATAGTCTGATCATTTCAGCAGCAGCTCTGGCAAGCTGCCTGTGCCCTCCTGCGATCATGATTTAGTCATCTGCACGAATTCCTTCTTTGCTTGTTCCTCTGTTTGCCAGCTATTTTCATCACTACCCCGCTGATGCAAGAACGCAGCATCCATCTCATCAGATATTACCATCACAAGTAACACATGAATCAAAATCGATACATAGTCAAATCCTTTGCTTTAATCTATTATTTCTGACCTTAAATCATCAAACCTTAAGATGATTTATGTATGTTTAATATTTGGGGAGAAATATTAAAGCGTGAAACGATCAGGCAGTCAGTCATCACCATTTACTTTTCCTTTTTTTCCTTTTTTTAGGCTTGTAGCTATAAAATGTGTATAACCTTGGAATAACAGCTTCAGACACAGTAAAATTAATTTGCCTATTAGGTTTAGCCTATTTTTACAGCAGTAATCCATTAAAGGTTTAACACAAATTATTTTACTTAGTGAAACAAAATATATATAAAAAATATTTTTGGAAAATTTGGAAACAGACTAAGCATATAAATCATATGTTCCATCATACTTCACATATGTAATCCATATATTTACATTATATGTTCACAGAAACATTTATATTCAACATGATTTTCTGCTTCCTGCATGATGGCACAGGAGGAAATGTAGAAAGACAGCATGTCAATAAATAAATACATATTTATCTTTGCGAATGCATGTGCACATCACATCATAATATTTAGAAAATACTGTATTTGTCTTAGGATAAGTTTCATTATTTTCAAAGACTAACATAATGCCTTCACTAGAATGGCCTGTTGAACTCTTGATTGCTGAGATTGGATACCTTTAAATTCTGGGCAAAACCCCAGAATTTAAAGGTAGGACACATTTGAATCTTATTATCATCAATATCAATTTACATACTCTAACTTATCTTTTTCAGCTAGTGAATGAGGAGGGGAGGAAAAACAAAAATATGAAAAAATGTTGTCCCTCAGGAGTATAGCCTGGCACACCAATTTGGCACTGACTGCGTCTCCATGGGTGTTACAAAAGTTATTTGTTGTATTTAATTGGGAAGATTAAAGAAAGATTTAGATCATTTTATCTTCATATCTGTTATTTTATTGGTTGTGAGGTTGCCAGGATACCCGGTTAACATTTCGTTTTCATTTGTTCTTCCAGTTCACCTCTTGTAGTTTAAACTGAGTTTTGTTGTAATAACGAGGTTTTTTTTCTGCGTAACATTTTCCTGCAGCTCATTTCTTAACTACTTCAGTGGAGCTTCTACCACTTGCAGTTTTGAAGTTTCATCTTAGTGACTCTGAGAGGATGCATGCGATCATGTCTAGATGAAACATTAACAATTAACAATTAACTTTAGCATGGATTATTGCACAATAACTGGAATGTTTAAGTGAGGAAAGTCATTAGACTGTGTTAATGTCTGTTTCTCTCTTTGCATCATTTATTTTGACATGCAAACATATGTTTTTGCCCACACATTTTTGTGCTAAATTTTTATTTCATCTGACCACATTAACTATGTCCCTTACAACAAACTGTGAATATTATTTGTGTTAAATCTCTTGCCTCTTTTCCATAAAGGCCAGCTTTAGGTTCACAGCTAGTCGCTGCCCACTCAGTGGATTCTTCACCCTGAGCGTTGGATCAATGCAGTTCCTTCAGACTTCCTCTGGTATTGCTCCATGTGCATAACTGATTGTGCAGCCCACAGACCGAGTCTTTTGTTTGTCTTCTATTTTGTCGTCTCTTCAGGTACATCGGACATGCATTGACTCAATCTTATTGACTGGCAGTCCCGTCACACATATCAAATATTTCTGCCATGTCCGTGCATACTTTTTTGTCACATCTTTGAAAAAGATTGTCTTTAGAACATCAGAAAAAGATAGAATTGCTGCAGGTTGTTAAATTTCAAACACTTTTTTGGGGGAATCCATGTCCTTTTTGATATGAATAAAAAGAATAAAATAATATTCTATTTTGCTTTTCTTTCTTCTCTTTTCTTCCCTCCTCCAGCTTGCATTTCGCTCTCCTTGTCGAACCTTCCAACCATGGAGAAACTTAGAAGCCATACCACCTCTCAGGCTCACTGGAAGCCATTCGACACGCTCCATTATGTTGTGCTTGTTCCAATTAAAGCCGACACCGCTGGCTGTCAGGAGAATAGTGATACCCTGAAGAAACACAACCCACCTCTACCGCACCCATTGCCCAGGAGTGGGTTTCAGTGTTTCTGGATATGTATTATGTTGTTACAAGTGGATCTATGCTGACAGATGGCTGACCAAAAGTTGGACAGCCGTGGGAAAATATAGCGTCCCTTGTGGGAAAACGCATTTTACTTCGAGCGTATGCTGTGGCAAAGGTAGTTATTTAAAATAGATTGGTTCTTTTCTGAATTTCCTTTATCATTTTAGATTGAAAACATGGTGATGTATTTGTAGGCTAAACTCTGAAATCCATGAAGCGTGTGAAAACGCAAACAGGCAACCTAAATGAATTTTAATGGGATTGGAAAGGCAGACACAGCCAACTAAACAAGCATATTTTTCAGTCTGATCTGTAGAGATTTGTTTCTCTTAGCCACTAGAATCTTTTAGCAATTAGATATTATCTCAATGACCAAATTAGGGATGTTTTTGCTTTACTGCGCTGAAATTATCTTACCCATCTGATTCAATGCACTGAATTCATTTGTCTCTAAAAATCCATTTGTAATTTCTGCAGTGTGAAAGGTTATTGCACTCAATTACAATGCCTTAAATATTTCCTTATTGTGTCACTCTGCAGCTGCAAAAGTGAATATATTTTGTTGGGATTTTATGTAATACACCATCACAAAGTAGCATTTTTCTAGAGACAATTTAGATTCAACATTAACCCTAGTATACTTTTTTTTTTAGAGAAAATAAAAATATGTGAGAGGGGTACAGACGACATCCACAAAGAAATACTCCTGCTGAGATTAGAACCAGGAAGCGTATTTATTAACTGGATTCAGGTCAAACATGCTGGGCTCCATCTGAGCTGAAAAGTCATACAAAGAAATGCACTGAAAGAGAATGTGCTTCGTATATTTAAAAGGCTTCTTCTTCATGTGATGTTATTTTGCTAAACTTCAACCTTATAGTAAAGTTCTTCATAAGCAAAGGAAATGAAAAGGCTTTAAAAATGGTGTTTTCCTTATATAGTTTTCATCCATGGAAATATGCATATTATTGCTCATCATGTTGGCAGAGTTCCGACTGACCAACTTCATGCAAACTTAAGCTATATAACAACACTGAAAAATGAAAACAGGTGATCCAACTTAAACATATTACTACAACTGGTTACAAATAGTGAAGTTAGATTTGTCCAAGTAAATCTCTGAAGTTTATTAAGCCGTCATGTTAAGCAAATCTAAATTAAGTAAGTTTGACA
>CAEGAF010091044.1:0-12870 GCA_903067075.1 Micropoecilia bifurca | reverse complement strand
GTGTTCTGCGCCTGGGGTACGGATCCCGTCCGTCACTCGTTCTTCAGCCTTGTTCTCCTCACTTCTCATATCTAGGCTCCTTATATGGTGGCTTCAATCAGCCTCTGCCGACACCTGAGCGCACTGATCACGAGACGCAATCAGAGGCTCTGCCTTCTTAAACTGCCGCCTTCAGCCCAGTGCGTTCGGGTGTTAAAGGGGAAAACAAAACAATCCAAAACATGCAAAACACAACAAGCAATAAAGAAAAAGAAAACAATTTTCCCCTGTGTAACATATATAGAGGCACAAAAGTGTGGTTTAGTGATGAACTCAGCCCTGGACCTTCAGAGACACATAGAGACAGTTTGCAAAGTCAGTCTTATATCACCAACCCTATTTCTAGGATTAATGCTTCAGAAGTTCGTCCACTAATTCATGTATGAATTTACATGGATTACTGCTTGCTTCTATCTTAAAGAGCATATTATTGTGATGTCCTCAAAAAAAGACTATGAACCTCAGCTTATAAACACCAAACTGTACATCTGTAGAAGTTGTAACTTGACATGATTCTTTGTACTTCCTTTTCTTTCCAATAGAGGGCAGAATATTTCTGAATATAAAATACTTTTTAAGCTCCGTGAGAGCATTTAGTCACAAGGATTTACAGTCTCAAGTATTTAGTTGAATTTCCTACAACTTGTCAGCTCTAATAAACCATCTGTGTGTAGAATAATAATTGTACTACAGTATCGATGTGTAAACTGCTGTTTAAGAATATCATGAAGTGGAGGTGAAAGTAGCGAGAGAGAACGCTGATGACTAGTGATGGTCAATCTGAATCCAGGCTTAGAGGAGTTAAAAGGGGGCGTGTCCGATCAAACCCGGCTTCAAGGCTTGTGTCAGTTTGCTGAAAACCACGTGACTGGCAAAAAACCAGGCCTGGGATTGCATGTGTCACGTGACTGCTTCATTTTGGGTCTCGGTTTCAAAATAAAAGCACGATGAGCCGTGCTGCGTCATGGGTTGTTAGATTATTTGTCTTCAGTGGCCAAAATAAAATTAACATTGACGGACATATTTGATGTGTATTGATGATGGCACTCATCAAAATGTAATGTTTGTTACCGATTTTCTCAATTCTAGATTATGTTGTCTTTTTATGATTTTATATTTTTGTGATTTCATGATGGAAATCTCTTTGAACTGCATTGTTGCTGAAATGTGCTACATAAATACATTTGATTGAGGCAAGAGGAAAATCTCTGACATCTGGGGATACTTATCATCCTCACAATAAAATTCTTCTTAGAAAATAATTAACCCCTCCTCCTCCCAATTTCTCACCTTCTGCAAAGTTCCACTATTATTTGTAGTCTAGCAAAAATATATCAATCTTTCACAGCATAAACAGATTTAATCCTGTTGAAGAACTAAAATTCAACATCTAGCCAAATATAAGGGATCAGAGTCAATTCTAAATCCAATAAAAAGTGAAGCCCCAACAAGCACTGCACTCCTAAGACACTAAAACATCAAATGTCTTTATTGTCAAATCAGTCTGACATAAAAGAAAACCCAACACAACCACTGATGTTCAACATATACAAGGATTGGCGACAAATAACTTTAATAATTAAAACATATGACAATTAAATATGGCTTCATTGATTCTTCTGTTACTAAATATGAGTTTGATGAAAACTTTATGACAATATTGCATTTAGTAATTTTTGGAAGTATGATCCAACTGAGTGACAAGGCTGTTACAGTTTCACCAGCAGATGTCAATAATGAGTAATGAATGAAGCATCAAGTACTGAACCTTTTTGCAAAGCAAAGGGCTGGAAAGGTTCAATGCTTCATGAGGCTTCATTTGCCCATCACTACTGACGACCCAGGTAGAGATGAAAAAATTATAGTTTTAATGAAAAATCCACAAAAACAAAATCTAAACATACAGGCAAAAGGTCCACGACTGAACAGACAGAGGGACAACAGGCACAGAGAACAATGACGAACGACATTAGACAAGGACCCAACAAGAGACAAAGGACACAGGTGGACTTAAATACACAGGGAGAGTTATTAGGGAACAAGACACAACTGGGAAGCAATTAATTGATTAACCTAGTTATATTTAGAAATTCAACGCTCAAAGGTATCAAGTTAATGAAAAGACAACATAATTCATAAATGTTTTTCTGTAAAGGAAAAGATTATGATTGAAGTCTTTACTTCTTATTTCAACTTCTGTTTGGTAGGTTTACCAGTCATGTAAGTGTTTGACATTCTCCTCAGGAGTTCCAGTTTATCAGCATTCCATTGGACACCTGAGTGTTGGACTAGTCCCTGAGCTTGGTGACATTACAGACATTTAGACTTGGAGATTGATTCATGAACAATGTTCCATTTGGCCTTTTACTTGTGTTTTTGTGGAATTTCTGTGTTACTATAGATTTTTAAAAGTACATATTTTACCTTTGCAGTGGTCTGTGGTAAATAGCCTCTGCTGTGATGCCACAATCAGTGCAACACAGCAATTCAACTGGAATCTCAGTCCTGATCTGAACCTCCCAGATCAGATTGAAGTCGAAACCTGGAGGACTGGTTTGTTGACTAGGCAGACTTTGTTCTAGAGAACAAGGAAACAGCAGCGTATTTTTCATTTGTATTTCCGTGTGGATTACAGCTTTCTCACTGACACATATATGGTAAAGTAACAATCTCTTTATTCTGTTTTTATGGTTTGTATGTTTTTGTCTCATTACATAAATAACTTGTTTATGTGTTACTGAACTGTATCCTTTCAAAACAACTCACGTTTCAGCAGGTTAAGAGGATGGTAAAGTCAGTTAAAACATTTAAGGTTTTAAATAACAATTTTCCCGTGTAAAACGGTTCCTTACAGGGGAAATTGGTTACATTGACTATGATTTGTCAAACAAAAGGCTTTTGTAATGAAACTAGAAAACCAAGTAACCAGAAAAATGCTGAGATATAAATAGACATGTTATTTATTTGTCAGCATGACTACACAATGTGGTCAGACATAAATTGTGTTGGGTTCTGAGTGTTTGAGAAGGGAGCCTTCTTAGGCCGCTATCCTCGCGATCTGACCCCGGATAAGTGGAAGAAAATGGATGGATGGTGTTTGAGAATAGTTTCTGTTATGCAGAAATGCACTCCAATGCATTTGTGACATCTGTAGATTTTAATCATGTCTCACTCTGCTACATCGCCAATGTTTCAATAGTTTGTCAGCTGCTTTACTAGAGAAAATAAAATGATATATTTGTTTTGTTTTATACAAATGTCAAGGATTCATATAACCAAAGCAGGATTTGTTCAGAAAAAGTCAGATCACAATCTTGTTCTTCTCTGCCGGTAATAGAAATCCCTGGTTTAGAGACAACATATAAAGGACTGTGAGATGTGAGATAGTGGCCAAGGTAAAGAAGACTTGCAGGGTTGTTTTGAGGCTACAAACTGGAGACTTTTTCTGACCACATGGAGAGGACATCAATATGCCATGACTGACTGAGTGACTGACTATATAAGCCTCTATGTGGACAACCACACAGCAGAACTGACGTCATATTGAGGCTATTTACAAAATAACTCACTTCAAGTCAATCACACATACATTCCCATAATCATAGTGATAAAAAGGTTTGTTGTGTTTTTTGATCCACAAACAATTAACATTTTCTGATGTTTCTTCCTGCAGAAAGTCATATCATTTATTGCCAACTGTTATGTTGCTTGAATTTTGTCCTTGAATTATCTGAGAACTTGGTAGATGAAGTTGAAGAAATCCTCTAAAATACGTTTTCCTATATAAAAAAAATAACACATCCACACTTGGTTTCAAACTGAAATATTTTTATAAGTTCAATTACTTTTATTCTTTTTTTAAATCAGATATATTTCTTCAAGTCTTTCATTTTACAAATACTACTTTTCTAACAGTCTTGGGCAGAAAATGAACTCTTCTACACCAAGTGTTGTGTCGCTTAAGAGCGACAGATCAATGGATTTTCCTCTCAATTATAAAGATTCTTCACATTCAGAGTGAGTAAATCCTGTTTTTAATTTTTACAAGACATATCATACAACCTAAGGTCAAGGCAGATATTCATTACAATATGCTTGGTTTCTGTTTTGAGCTGCAATTTCTATAATACTTGCTTATATTTCATTTCTCTTTCTGCTTTGTGATCTACATAGAATTAATGTTTTTGGAGGTATCTCCCACCAGCATGTTTTGATATAATTTTTACTCTCTCTTTTGTTGCTCTCTCTTGAGCAAGTACTCCAAAATCGATTTTCACAAAAAAAAAATGCCAAGAAAAGACAACTTCTGTTTGTCTTATTGCTTTTTGTAATTAAACATCATTATTATTTAAATCATATGTCTTTGTTCAAGTGTTTCATTTTACAAATACTACTTTTTTTAACAGTCGTGGGCAGAACATGAGGAACTCTTCTACGCCAAGTGTTGTGTCGCTTAAGAGCGACAGATCAATGGATTTTCCTCTCAATTATAAAGATTCTTCATATGCAGAGTGAGTAAATATGTCATTATCCGTGGTTTTCTGTTTATTTTCTTATTTTTTTCTGTGTTGTTTCTGTGTAGTCTTGTCTCTCTGTCTTCCCCGTTGATTGTTTCCCAGGTGTGTCTCGTTCCCCTGATTACCCCGTGTGTATTTAGTCTCACCTGTTGTCTGTGTTCTTCTTGGGTCCTTGTCAATTGTTGTCTAAGTTCGTCTACATGTCTCAGTCTGCCGGCACAGTTGAACTGTGAAGTCCTGTGCCGGCTTAGCTCATCATGTCAGTCTTCGTTTAGTGTCAGTTGCTACTGTTGCTGAGTCTCTGTGTTTTTCTGCTCTGTCGTGCTGCCTGCCTGTTTTTGGACTGTTGAGTTTTTCATTAAATCATCATTTTCATCTATACCTGGGTCTCAGTGTCATCTCCTCACCACCATCTACCACCCATCATGACAAAATTCTGCTCTAAGAATTTTTACAAGACATATCAAACAATGATTTTTACATTTTGTCATGACTGATTATTTCTTAGATTTTCTTAGTCTTTTAAGTCTTTGATCTTTATTACTTGTTGCGATATCTTTGTATCTAATTTACTGACAGAAAACCTTACAGAGAGTCGAATTATCAGCACAGTGATTCAGTAGTAAACAGGCAGTGATGTTGACAAATGTCCTTTCACTGAAACCAACAATAACTGGGAGTCTATATCAGTTATCGCATGTAGCCTTCAGAATAGTTATGATTCTAAATTATCGCTTTAATTTCTTTATCTGCTTCGTGATCTACATAGAATTAATATTTGTGGATGTCTCTTCCTGCAGGATGTTCTGATATAATTTTTGCTTTCTCTATTGTTGCTCTGTCTTGAACGAGTACCTCTGAAATCTATTTTCACAAAAACATATTGAGTCTTTGGATGATCATCTCAATTGCAAATATGAACAACTTCTGTTTCTTGTATTGTTTTTGTAAACATCTTTTATTCTTTTTCAATCATATGTCATTGTTCAAATGTTTCATTTTACAAATGATACTTTTTTGAACAGTCTTGGGCAGAACATGAGGAACTCTTCTACACCAAGTGTTGTGTCGCTTAAGAGCGACAGATCAATGGATTTTCCTCTCAATTATAAAGATTCTTCACATTCAGAGTGAGTAAATCCTGTTTTTAATTTTTACAAGACATATCATACAACCTAAGGTCACGGCAGATATTCATTACAATACGCTTGGTTTTGTTTTAAGTTTGAATTTCTATAATATATTTCCATATGACAAACTATCTTTCAAACAATGCTTTTTCATAGACAACACGCTTGTTTGCAAATTTGAACAACTTTTGTTTGTCTTATTGTTTTTTGTAATTAAACATCATTATTCTTTAAATCATATGTCTTTGTTCAAGTATTTCATTTTACAAATGCTTCTTTATTTGACAGTCGTGGGCAGAACATGAGGAACTCTTCTACACCAAGTGTTGTGTCGCTTAAGAGTGACAGATCAATGGATTTTCCTCTCAATTATAAAGATTCTTCATATGCAGAGTGAGTAAATTCTGCTCTAAGAGTTTTTACAAGACATATCATACAATGAATTTTACATTTTGCCATGACTGATTATTTCTCCTTAGGCTTTCTTAGCCTTTTAAGTTTTTGATCTTCATTCCGTGTTATAATATCTTTGTTTCTTAATTTACTGACATAAAACCTTACAGAGATTATAATTATCAGCACAGTGATTCAATAGTAAACAGGGAGTCATGTTGACAAATGTCCTTTCACTGAAACCAACAATAACTGGGAATCTACATGTTATGTTGTTCTGTTTGGTAATCTTCAGATTATGTTGCTTTTAATAATGTGCATCATAAGAAGAACATTAAGACGTTTTCTCTTCTTGCTGATTCATGTCTTGGTAGCATGAAAATTAAATATCAGTTATCACATGCATTCTTCAGAATAGTTATGATTCTAAATGATTGCTTTAATTTCTTTTCTCTTTCTGCTTTGTGATCTACATAGAATTTATATTTTTGGAGGTATCTTCCTGCAGGATGTTATGATATAATTTTTGCTCTCACTTTTGTTGCTTGAATTTTATCCATCTTCAATTATTTTAAAATGAGCAGAGGAACTTGAACAAGTCCTCCGAAATCTATTTTCACAAAAAAATAAAGAAATATTTGGACAATCTGCTTGTTTGCAAATTTGTACAACTTCTGTTTGTCTTATTAATTTCTAATTGAACGTCTTCAAGTCCTTCATTTTTTATGTTTTTATTTTGACAGTTTTGGGGAAAAAATGAGGAACTCTTCTACACACAACACTGTGTCCCTAAGGAGTGAAAGATCAATGGATTTCCCTCTCAATTATAAGGATTCCTCATCTTCACGGTGAGTAAACTCTGCTTTGAAACTCCGAATTTCACAAAATCTATTATACAGCCTAAGGTAAAGTGTAGTATTAACATTGCATTAAGCTTGGGTATTAGTTTTTAAGTTAAACTCTCTGTCAATTTTCTTAACATATTAATTGTTTTAAAATGTTCATTATAAGCAGAAGTTCAACGTTTCAGCTCTTCTTGTCAGTAGTTTATTGCATGATTCCTGCTTTGTTCATCTTGCGTCAGACATCTTTTTTTCAACTGCCTTTTTTTGCCAATGCTACTTCTTTGAACAGGTTTAGGCAGAAAAAGAAAAACTCTTCTGGACCCAGCAGTTTCTCCCTAAAGAGTGAGAGATCAATGGATTTCCCCCTTAATTATAAAGATTCTTCAGATTCAAGGTAAATCAACTCTGCTTTAAAAACTGCAGTATGAAAATATGTTTTTCACATAGTTGTCAAAACGCTCACTATGTTCTAACTGTAGGATATGAGACAGCTGGTTTGAAAAACAGAAAATTTCTACAAATTTAGGCAGTTTTAATATTATTTTTTTAATCAAACATTGTAGCTGCACAAGTGAAACAGAATGTTGGCCACAAATCTTTCTTGAGCATTAATGTGTTTATTTATTAATCATTGGCACTTTGAAAATCACATTGAAAATTAATGTCTCTCAGACAATTGCAGACATTTTTGTGGAAGTGCTTCATTTGCTGATACCACTTTTTTAAACAGATTTTGGCAGAAAATGAGAAACTCTTCTACACCAAGTGTTGTGTCCCTAAAGAGTGAGCGATCAATGGATTTCCCCCTCAATTATAGACATTCTTCATTTTCAGGGTGAGTAAACTCAGCTTTCAATCTCTGGATTTTATCAGACATGTCATGCAGTCTAAGATCAACGAATTTCTACTTAGTTAAATTACTAGTTGTGCTACAACTTATCTCAACACTTTTCAGTTGCACTTAGAAAGTAAAACGGCCATTTTCCCAGCAAGTTAGAAGTAAAAAATAAATGTGAACTTGAGCCTCCCTCTGTTGTGTTTTGCTGTATTGACTCTGAATGTTGTGAAGATAATTCCAGTTACTTGCACCAGTTCACAATTTAGCTTGTGAGCAACTCAGGTTGTTCACAAATAAATAGGAAAACAAAAACAAAAATACCCAACCTCAAATCCTGAAAAGTGTATTTAGTTCTGTTTATCCTAAAGCAAATAAAATATTTGTGTTTAATGACTATCCACAGATTTGACCAGGAAATACCAAATGAGAACAACAGTTTCCATACAGACCTTCACTCAGTTTTTGAGGTTAGTAACCTAAAATATATATGTATATTTTTTTAATGTGTGAAATAAAAATTATCCATGAAAAGAATGTATTAATGTCAAGCTTTGGCTTAATTATGTATGTCAGATAAGTTTTTTCTTTCTTTTTTTTGTATTTTTACGTTTTACTACAGTATAATACACAATAAGCCATTAATCACTAAATCAAGAGCAAAAAATCAGACAAACGGTTAAGTTATGTGGATGAAATAAACACCATGAGGCCTTACATAGCTAGTACCAAAATCTAAAAATAATATATACAGTTATGTATTTTCACGAAGAAACTGTTTATAGATTGTTGTCTATTAATTTGGTTAAAAATGCCAAATAAAACATATATGCAAGAAGGTATTTTCTAAACAGATTGTGTAATTGAGTCAAAAATCTAAACATAACTTGTTTGTTTACAGAGACTTGAGAGGGAAATTGTAATTTTTATCAGATCGAAGCTGAAGAAGTTCCATCGGCTGTTAACTTCTAATTACCCAAAACACATCGGGAAACGTAATGTGACCAAAAACGTGCTGCAATGTGAGGAAGGAAGGAAGATCTTTGGTGGAGAAGATGAGTTCTTGAACTTTCTTCGGGAATTTCTGAGGATGACGAAGCTTGGAGACCTTGCTGATACTCTGTCTACCAGTAGGATATTATTGTTCCTTTGAGTGTGTAAAAGATTGTTTTCACACATTGGTAGGACATTTTGGAATGACTTTGTGTAGTTTATATTATTATTAGCTCTAATGTGAATTAGACCCAAATTAGAATCGCAACAGATTTGGCATTACTTTGGGTTTTACATGTAGCTTATAGCCGATGTTTATTAAAATAATTTAGCGTGTGGGAAGAGTTCATGCAAATTTAATTATTTACCACTGGATGCTGTTATTACTTTGCAATTTTGAAAAGCAGGAGGCAAAATGGCACATAAAATATTTGTGGTCATTGTGGTGAACAAGAAGCATAGATATAGTGAGAGAAGATATTGCTTGCCAAAAATTTGCAACTTTTGAAAAAAATATAAATTTAATATAATGAAAAATAGATGAGTAAAGTCCTCAAACAATAAGAATTTTGAGCTGCAGCATTAACCAATAATTACAGTTAATCATCACTTTATGGCAGCTGCTCTGTGTTTTTATTTTGCCAAGAAAAGGTGGTAAAATACTCAAAGATGTGTGCTCACACTTTGAGTAGTTTAATATCTTCTTTTTCAATGAAAAGATATATAAAACATAACATCAAGATTACACAGACTTATGCAGACTGTTCTGACATTGTTACAGTCATGGTTTAATCCTACATGTTTTCTTTCTTTTGTAAAGATGACTCAACCATGAATCCATCTAAGGATAAAGACAAGTCAGAAGTGTCCAAACTCTCTGAAGATGATAACCAACAGTTCAAAGATGAAAGGTAAAACTACTGAGTTACAAAATCTGGTACCACAAATTAAACTCAAATGCTTTCAAAAATATGTTTGTCACAATAATTTAATTTTAGATACTACATAAGATTTACCATATGTTTGAAGTGTAAAACTAAAAACAGTCATCTGCATCTTTTGTTTTCAGACAATAAAATCCAGTTTTAATAGTGCAACAATTTTTCTCTACCACAACCAACTATGTACAGTAAATGTATATTCCCACAAACTGTAATTCTTTGTTTTCAAAATTTTAGCATTTTTGAGAGCATGGTGTCTAAATGCTCTATATCTTTTTTTAGAAAAGGCTTGAAAAAAGGCTTGCTTGCAGAAATATTTTTGCTCTTACTTTTTTACAATGCTATGATAAGCATCTCAAAACCTCCAATAACACCTAAACTACGAACGCAAATCCTAGAGGAATTTAGGCTTCAGAAGTCCAGCAGAGGACTAAGATACTCGGATGATATGAGTTACAACCCTATTTACTTTCGCTTTGCCTCCTTTTATTCTAGATGGATGAGTATGTTTTAACAAGAGTGCTGTCATCTAATATACCCACCAACAAATCTCTGAGATGTTTGAAGCTTGTTTCCAGCTTCGCTTTTGATAGTTTTTGACAATTAAAAGTTAATTGAATCCTCAGTAATTCAATGACCAAATTCTGCTTTATTTGTGTTTTGATGTGTGATTTTAATTAGACAAATTGATGCTTATCTGGAAATGACATGGTTTGTTTTAATCTCTTTCTAGAAATAGAGTAAAATCTCTTCACAGAACGTCCCAAAAGGCAAACATGGAAGCAACATTTAAGGTCAGTAACGTTATAAGTGAAAAAGTAACATGAGCTTGTTGGTTAAAAATAAATTAGGCGATTATTAAAAATGCCTCCTTTCAGTTTTCTTTGTCTATCACAATAAAATATTGCAAATAATTTAACAATTTTTACATTGAACAAAGATAACCTGAGTAAATGTGAACAGCAAATAGAAATTATAATTTTATTTGGTAGCAGGCAACTGCTGTTAAGTGTTTTTTGTTACTGTAATCATCAACCTTTTATGTCACTTTAGAGGCAAAGATTTTCCTCATTTTAACCAAACTGGAAGGTTTTCAAGCATGAAGAGTCTGTGTGTTGAACTACCAGGTCCTCTCAGTCAGATTTATGTCCAGACTTTAACTAGACCATTCCAAACCTTCATTTTTTGTGTGTGTTTGAGTTGTTGAGCGCTGAACAAACTGCTGTGCTTTTTATCATTGTGCTGTTATAGTGGACCAATGGGCTAAAGACTTTAACCCGTCACAAGTGGCTAAAATTTTGAGACTCCTTGAAATCTACTAATAACGTATTTAAAATACTTATAACTGTCTATTTTAATAATTTAAACATCAAATATGTACTAATATGCATTAATAAATGCAGGCAGATCCTCAGATAGGTCCTGTTTCAGTGATTTCTTGATTCTCGTGGCCTGTGGCTAATCTGACATTTTGCATCTGCTCAGGTCTTAAAATGTGTTTGATGATATGAAATATTTTGAGAAGGAAAAACAGATGGTCTTTTTCATAATGCTTTGCATTTCATATTTATTTTGTGGTTTGATCAGAAATTACAGTCTATTAATCCAGATTGCTTTAAAAATATGTTTATTTTCATGATGTCAGGACCAAAATTAGTTTTTTTTTCTCTTACTAAAACTTCAAATTGGCAAACTTTTTGTTACAGAATCTTGATGAAAACATCGTTACCTTTGTTGACAATGAGCTAAAGAGTTTTTATAAGCTCTTATACTCAGATCACCTGCATAGCCAAGATGAGGATGAAGAAGTTGCTAACAGGGACGAGGAAGAGCAGATGAGGATTACCAAAGAAGCGTTTCTCAACATGATTTTGGAGTTTTTAAGGAGAATGAAGCAAGAAGAGTTGGCCTTTGCTCTACATAACAGTAAGATAACTTAAATATCGCACAATACTGAAGATTACAACATAGAAGGAAATGCCATTTTTTCCTCCCTGGATGTTTAGATCAAGTTGTGTTTAAGACTCCAAAAAATTGGGGAATTGAAATAAATTCAGAGATAGAGTTCATAGATAATATTTTCCTCCAATGATCTTCCTATAGCATATTTAATATACATGGAATTAGAGGACAGCTTCAAGAAACTCTTCAATTAAATCAGCTGTCAGTTTGCATTGTAGTTTTATTTTAGATACAAACACTATTAAAATGTCTTTTTACCAAAACTGAGTTTTTAGACCAACAGATTTTTTGTTCTGAGTTTGAGGTCTATAAACTGATATCATAATGTGTTATGAGTGGATTAAAATTAACTTCAGATTGACCTTTTTGGGATGCTTACCTTAGTGCACTGCTGTCAGTGTTACAGACAGTGTTGTCAGTGAAATTTTGTTTGATTAGAAAGTCTTTTAAGGCCTAAGATGCTTTGTGAATAATATTTACCTTATTGAAGGGAAATTCAGAGAAACTTCTTAGAATTTCAGAAATTAAAATGTAAGACATTTTCTGAAATGTCTTTACTAGCAGTTATTCTCATTGAGTCTTTTTATTCTTTTTGAATAAGAGCCCAGTGGAAATGCCAATAGCATCTGTGTGTTCATCAGGAAGAGAGGAAGACCTTCTCTTGCACTATAAATGTGGTGAAATGTATATTTCCATGAACTGTAATACTTTGTTTTCTCATTTTTTGTTGTTTTAGAGAGCATGGTGTCTAAATGCCAATGTGAACTCAAATCCAATGTGAAGACGAGGTTTGCATATGTGTTAGAAGGAATTGCCAAAGAAGGTCATCCAACCCTTCTTAATGAGATCTACACTGACCTCTATATAACTGAAGGTCGTGAAGAGGCCATCAGTGAACATGAAGTGAAACAGATTGAAAAAACTCTCAAAAAAACAATGGACCCACTAACAATCAAATGTGAAGACATTTTTAAACCCATTACTGAAAGAGATAAACCCGTCAGAACAGTGATGACAGAGGGAGTGGCTGGCATTGGAAAAACAGTCTTGACACAGAAGTTTACACTGGATTGGGCTGAAGGAAAAAATAACCAGGACATCCAGTTCACATTTCCATTTTCCTTTAGAGGACTGAACCTGGTGAAGGAGACAAAGTTCAGTTTGGTTGAACTTATTCATCTCTTCTTCCCTGAAATTAAAGAAGCAGGAATCAGC